>CAUZXS010003739.1:5000-97500 GCA_963585895.1 Sepioteuthis lessoniana
TTTTTGTCTTGGTGTATGTATTTTGATATGCCATAGAGTTTATTTGTAGTTTTTTCTGAGTCATTGTGTGTTCTTTGTTTGATAAGAAATTCAACTGACAACTCCTTTTTACTTTTTTTATGAGTGTGTAGTTTAAGATCTCTTCAATATGAAATTTAATTTATCAATGAAGTTTTTTCTTTTATTTGAAGTAATATGTATTCATCAGTTTGACCAGTTTGCATTGTTTTGAATATCTCATAGCTACATTTGTATAGGTGTTTAGACATGTTTAATTTTCTATTTTGTGGTGATTAAATATTACTTTTGTCATGTGATATACTGGTATTGAGAGCATGGGTATAACCTATGTACACTTCTTTATATTTGATTATGTAGACTACGTTTTTTGAATTGCAACTTAAATTTCTATTTATTATGAATTTTGTCTTTGGATTTTTGAAGGTGTAAGATTTCCCTTCCATAATTATATTACACACTCAACATTTTTTTCTTGCATTTTGTGACTCCACGTGTAGTGTATTCCTTGAATGTAGAAGAGATGAGTATTTTTTAAAGATTTTTGGGTTGTCTCTGGTTTTTGATAACTTTTGTTGTCTAGTATTTCTTTGATTTTATCATCATTTTTAAGTTCTGCCAAATTTTTTATTATTTCTGTGAATAGTTCTGGGTTGTTTTTATTGTAGGTTGCAATGTATGCTAAGGATTTTTCGTTATGTTTTTTAGGTTTATAGTTCTTTTAATGGTATTGTTTCTGCTAATTTGAATCCCTTATTTATTAGTGTTATTGGGTATCCTCTCCGTTGGAGGGTTGTGCGTAGTTCTTTAAGGCAAGTTTTTCTGAGGTTTTTATTAATTATTATGGTGCATATTTTACATGCTAAGGTGTAAGGGATGGATTTTAGGCAGTTTTTGGGATGGTGACTATTGAAGTGGTATTGGAAATTATTCACGGAGTCACCTTTTACATGTCCTGTGATTGGCTGAAAAAAAGTCATGGGCCGCTATCAGCATATCTGCCATACCACCACACATGTGTGCGTTCTTCAAACTAAGAGACTTTTTTTTTCCTTTTGATACCAACGATGTAACATAGAATCTTGACTGCTAACAAAGCAGGCTACAAGTTAGCAACATCATGTGGTACACTACATACAAGGACAGTCATCCCATGAGAGACTCTTTGCGTGAGGGTAGCCAAAATTCTCTTTCAAGCCTTTGAATTTGTATGGACCAACCACCAAAACTACATGAAATGGAAAGAACTGTTACCAAGACAAATGAAGAATTGCAAAAAGTGGTGTTTTCTGTAGACTTAACTATTTAAGTCTGCAGGAAACACCTCTTTCTGCGATTCTTTTCTTTACTTTATCTCTTTCACTAAATATAAATCCTTTTTTCTTTTTTTTCTTTTTTTTTTTTTCCAACCAAATTGTATTGTTCCTTTTCTCTCATCACATCTCATGTTACAGTGAGTCTTATTTTTCCTTATACTGCAGATATTGATTCTATTCTTAACTGGTAAAATCCTAACAGTGGAAGTATTGTTGGGCATCTGTGGGTTTGTGGTAGATATCTGTGATGATTTGGCCATTTTCATTTTTAATGAGGACATATAAAAATGACAGTTCTTTAAAGCTGTGTTCCATAGTGAATTTTATTTTGGGGTTTAAGTTTTGGAGTAGATTGTGTAATTTGTTAATGTTTGCCTATGTGTTATATAGTTATTTACACGTTCATTCAGCATCACAACGACACCATAATTAAGACGCATGAAGGAAGGAAGACGCAAGAAGAATTAAGATGCAGGAATGAAGGACGCAGGAAGGAAGACACAGGAAGACTTCTTTAACAACATATTTACCTCTCAATTTATTGCAAGGGTTTCGAAAGGGTTGTTGAAGGTTTGCATGTGAGAGGATGCTGGAGACCGAACATAAACTTCATATTTTGACCCCACTGTTATGACTGTCACGTTGTGTCTTTCTTGTTCTCCTGATGTTGGGGTCAACTCCATCGGGGGTTTCCGAGGACCCCCTCGGTCGGGTGTGGCCTTCCCTACCACATCTCGTCTCTATTGTCTGGAATTCTGCTGGCAACTGCATCGGGGGTTTCCGAGGTCCCCCTCGGTCGGGTGTGGCCTTCCCTACCACATCTCGTCTCTAACCCTCTGGGAGTCTGCTGGCAACTGCTTGGGACCCAAACTCAACTGAGTTAAATAATAACTCAATGCCCACACGATCGCCTACTGGATCTTTGAAATCGAATGTTTAATCGTCATCAAGCGGAAATAACTGTCATGCAGTTCAGAGGTTACTCTCTTCCGGTGCATGACTGTAATGGCACAATGAGACCTTCACCTTGTCCCATATCATAAGCCTTAATCCGCCCACGCAATCTCTTTCGATTACTGGCCATTGGAATGTGTCACTTCCTTCCGGTGTATCACCTAGGAATAGCATTTTTGGGGCTGAGTTGAAGGTCAAAATATAACATATGGACATTTCCAGAATATGAAACAATCATCAAAATATCTTTTCCATGACTTAGAAAAATTCTCTTTTTATGTTGTATTTTTTACCTGTTGTTTTGTATAGATTTTCTTTTAAATATGCTGAGGTTAGGGTGGTGGATGCTAGTGCCATTCTAGTTCCTGTAACTGTTCCTTGGGTTTGAATGTAATGTACATTATTGAACGGGAAAGAGTTTTTATTCAAGAGTAGTTCTATACTATGATATTTTTTTTTGTTGAATCTTGGGTGTAATGCTTCTGGGTATTTATCTATTCAAAATAAGATGGCTTGTTTTCCTTATTCATGGAGGATATTACTGTACAGGTTTGTGACATCAGTTGTGAATATGAATATGTCAGGATCAATTTTTTTGTGGTATGTAGTTTAAAAAATGGATGTTATCTCTTATATGGCTTTATATATTTATATATAAATATATTAGTTGGCCAACCATAGTTAAGGGTGACCCAAAGGTGTAGAAGAGGGCACTACTCCTTTCTCTAATCATATATATATATATATATGTTATATAGTCATATAATAAATATGCTTATATACACATGCATATATACATGTAGAATGAATCACAACGACACAATGATAAAGGACGAGCGAAGTTTTCTTTAACAAAAATATGTACCTCTCACTTTATTTGTAAGGGTTTGAAAAGGTTATTCAAGGTTTTATGTTGAGAGGGAGTTGGAGACCGAACATAACTGCAATATATTGACCCCCACTCTTATGGCCATCAGCGTTGTGTCTTTCTCGTTCTCCAGGGCTGCTCAACCGGGGGCCCAGTGGCCCAGCTCTCTGCTGGATGATGGCTTTCTTTACTGCATCTTATCAGCAACTTCTCTGGTCCCCAAACTCCATCGGGGTTCCCGAGGGCCCCTTCGGCCGGGTGTGGCTTTCCCTACCACATCTCGTCTATAACTCCATCCGATCTCTAACTCTAACTTCTGTCTTGACTGAGTTATATAATAGTTCAACGCCCACTCAATCGCCTACTCGATCTTTGGAATGGCATGTTTGATTGTCATCAAGCGGAAATAACTGTCATGCAGTTCACAGGTCACTCTCTTCCGGTGCATCAGTCTATGAGTGTACCATGGGATTTTTTAGCTTGTTCCATTTTGTTAGCCAATTTCCACCCACGCGATTTCCTCTCATGACTGCCATTAGAATGTGTCACTTCCTTCTGGTGCATCACCTTGAATGGCATTTTTGGCTGGGTCGAAGGTCAAAATACAACAATCATCCGTTAATTATTTTTCAAAATTCCACATGTGGAATTTTCTTCACGTTTGTCTCCATCACCCTCACACATTTTTTTTACAGAATAATTTACAAGGACTATAATGGCTGAAAACACAAAAAGAATCACTTGAACTACAGCAAATAAAATCTTACTTACCGTCATTAGGGTTCAAGTGGTGCAGCCATACAATAGTACTGACACAACTACAGCTTGGAAGAATTCCCTTTTTATCTTATCTGGGAGGTCAGATTTCCCTCCTTTGCATATATGTATTTTGACAGCACTTTCATAGATATTGCTACTGAAGTGTATGAACTGATCTACTAGATTGAGAGGCTTGCTATTTAATAAGGAAATGGTATAAAACACTTTCTTTTATCTGAATTCTCATTAGATAACTTTTTTTTTGAGAAAATTATAGATAGTTATCTATATCGTTGTTGGATAATTTGTTTATTTTTATGAGTTGACACATCTAATTTTGAATTTCCGTAGAAATGACGCCTAAATACTTCCAAAAAATACTGCATTAACAGTAGTGTATAACAATCAAGGGGAGGTAATTTTTTATAGTTAAAAACTTATTAAACTTCAAGTTTTCTCCCTTGGTCTAAATTTTGTTCGATTCTCTCTTACAAAAAGATGTGTCAAATGAATGAAATGATTTACATTAACAACTCCATTGTTTCTGGAAATAATGTCTTTTAAAAATTTGATATTCCCTAATTTCTTTACTTTTAGGATTTTGGAGGGTAATTAAGTTCTATCTGTTTTTCATTCTTTGAATGAAAAACAGATAGAACTTAATTATTAGGAATAGCAGAAATATTGTATTGACCTCTTTATTTTATGGTTCCAAATAACTATTCTTATTTAATAATTATCATTTGTTTTCACACACTTGAATGGTTGCAAGTATTCCTGTCTAGTACAAATAGTTTGCAAACATTTATTTGACCCATACATGGTATCTGTATAGGTAAACCTGGGAATAATAGCTATGAAACAGTGAGTCCATATTCCACAGAGCTTCAGAACTGGAGTCTTACCGCCGAATGAGGTTTAGTGATAGACCCAGAACACTCTTTGTTTTTTCTTGGGGTGGGGGGTACCCTTTTACAAAAGATGCAGTTGGTATTTTTTAAGCCTCACTAATATGGGAGATATTTACTATTATTTTTTGTTCAACACTTACTAGTTTTATTAATTTAACCAAACCAAATATATTTGATGGTATATCAACTCCTTATGGATTATCTAATACCAGAATTTTATTATTTTGTACATATTTGATTACAATTATAACTATATTTTTGATTTTCTATAATATTTTATCATTCCTTTGTAATCATTTGTTTGCATAGTTATATGATATCAAGTCTAATAAAAATAATTTCCACGCAGTTTTATCGTTTCAAATGATTATTTCTATTTGATAATAGTCATTTATTTACACATTATTGTTTTAAATGACTAATGATTATCTTCAGTAAACAAATATTGTTTCGAGTAAAAATTCTTAATGCAAATGATTTACCTAAAGTTATATGGCATCAAATATTCCAATGCAATATAATTTGCAAACAGTTCTGTTTGACTTTTAGATGAGACCCTAACAGATTTTACCACCTTTAGTCAGAGTGGATCTGGGAGTAATGGTAGTGCTCCAGAATCAAATGCAATGTCATACCCAGAATATTTTTTGTTGGGAAAGGTCTTTGCACTTTGTAATAGTTGCATTTGATGTATTCTTACTTCTACTGACAGGGAAGAGTGGCTTAAGTTTTTTTTCTCCCCACTTCAGTCTTTTGAATGGTCCAAATACTTAAAGATTAACTTGATCATTTTCTTTTTTTAATCTATTTTCAGTGACCTTGCGGATTGGAAAAACCTGAACATGTTTAGTTCAAAACGAAGCCTCCCAGATTCATTGGGAATCAAAAAAACATGTGACCCTCTCAAAGATCCTGTAGACACAAATGAATCCTGCCCAAAGATGCGAAAACTCGAAATCAGATCCCCAGAATCAATTTTTGATGCAGGCACCAGCAGTAGTAGCAGTTCTTCTTCACCCACTTCTTCCAAGTTGGCTACTAGGATCAGTTTCTCCTCTCCAAGCATCCGAACAGGCCTCAGTTTCTTCAGGACAAAATCAGGAAATGGCAGTGGCAGCAGTGTCGACAACAATAATGGCAAACCATCCGAATCCAGGAAGTCCTTCTCGGATGAAACTCTCTCGAGTCCACGTGAAAGGAGCAAAAGAAATCCCTCAGGCTCTTTCACATTTTCGCTGGCTTCTCCACCGCCGACTCTCAACTCTTTTAAGTTTCTTGAAACGGGTCCTCCCATGAAACTTGCATTGAGTTGTGAGCAACGAGAGAGGCAGCAGCAGGAACCGGCACCTGTTGACATCCAGTTGATTCCTGCAGTTGATAATTCTGCACCTGTTGATAATTCTTCTACCCCCATGGAGACTGTACATCTCCCACACCCTGTTAACCCTCCTACTACTAAAACCTAAATTCTTTTATTGCAGTATTTTTCTTTTCTTTTTTTTTACTCTTTGTAAAAAAAAAATCCTAAGCAATCTGCTTCTTTCATCTTTTTCAACTCCAAATCCATTTTTGGTCAATTTCTTTATGGCAATCGAGTTTAAATACACTGACAAAAGTTGATATGGTCTGAATGCTTATCTTTAGAGATTTTTCCATTTTGGGGAGAAATTCTCCTAAGATCTGGAGCTCAAGTGATGTAGTTACTTACAAAGTTGTTTGTTACCAGGCTAGAAGTATGTATTTATCCAGCACCTCCATCATGAGCAGGATTTGATTCTCATTTTTTAAGCAGAGTAAAGCTGATTTTGCATTCAAAGTTTTTCATCTCCTATAATGGTTGTCTTGCCAAGGCTAAATAACCCACTCTGGCCAACTATTTTACTTGTAAGGGGGAATGAGAGATGGTTTTATACCTTTCCCTAAAGGCATTAGTGCAAAGTGAAGCACAAACAACTTCATCCAGGATTTGAAGTTAGGTCACCAATTCAATTTCCAAAGACAATAACCATTGTGCTAACCCTGCTTTTTAAGAGCTCACAAGTATGGAGCACTCAGTGAGAATCAAGCTCAACTGGTCAAATGATGTATACAAGTAAAAACAAGATTGATATCTTTGATTCTAAATACATTCTAATTTAAAGAAAAGAAAGAATTTTTTAAATTGCTATCTCTGTTATAATTACAGAAATCTCCAGCCCCAAAACTACAATCAATCAGAATATACTGTCTGTTTCTATAATAGTAAGTGAATAAAACATGAATGAATATATGTGTATATATTTTATCACCTCAGATAAAAATTGTATGGGAAGAAAGACCATGTGAAAAGAGAAAGAGAGACTGAGTGGGGGAGGAAAGAGACTATGAGAGATGTAGAGAAAGAAAGAAAGAAATAAAAAGGAAAGAGACTGAAAGGAAAAAAGAGAGACCATGTGAAAGGAAGCATCACATGCTGTTTACTTTAATGACTGAAGAATAGAGAGAGAGAGAAAGAGAGAAGTTAATGGTGTGTATAAACAGAGTAGAAAAAAAAGAGTAAAAAAAGAAATGAAGAATACTTATTTGGAAAGTTTATTAAAAAAAAAAAACCCTAAATAACAATAAAATATTCCAAAAGTCAACAAATTATTCAATTCTAATAAAATCTTCCAAACTTATTTACAGGTGAAAATAAATTGAACTTTTAATCCTAACTTGTCTAATTATACTGATTTATTTGCAAGGAAATGAGCAGTAATAATAATAATAATAATAGTGTTCCAAAAACAACTTCTTCTCATCTCAAACAAATTTCTGAATAGTCAGCTTGACAACTTATGTTTTTTTTCCTAATAAGTTTGGCTAATTTGTATATTTTGCTTGAAAAAACAAAGAAAAAGACTGAAAATGAATAACTGCATTGTATTCAGTTTCAATCATATTATTTCTCATAACTTACTGTACAAACTCATATATCATTTGACTTTCTGAGACCTAAATTTTAGCTTTATATTAAAGGGTAGCATCATACATGAGATAAAAACTAGGCCTAGCCTTGGCCAACTATTGACACATACAAAGTTTGTATCTTGACTCCCTAATATTTAACTTAAATTTAAGTCTCAGAAAGTCACATGATACACAAGTATAAAATCAGCTCATTTTAGCAGAAAATTCTGAATGTTGATGTTGTTCACCTCTCTCCTCAATCATTATAAAGCATTATTCAAAGATTTTGAACTGAACCAACTTGCTTTTTACCTCTTGGCAATTTTTATTTTAAAAAGGTTGATAAAGATATAAATGACTAACATTCAAAAGGTTTAAATATGATGATTCACTAGTCAGAAAGAATCACTAAATAATTGAAAAGAGGGATCACTGGTGGTTCTAAATATTATTTAATTTTTTGTGATAACTAATTTGTTCAAAAGCATTGCCAGTTGGATCAACTTTGAGTGTGCTCTCCTGTGGCCCTATGCCAGACTAAACAGAATGAATTATCTGTATAAGAAATATCAATGTTTTTGTGTACAAACAATCTTAAGATTTTGTAGAAGTATACAATAGGTTGATTTGTTTGTTTTATTGAGAAAACAAATTGACAACGTTATAAAAATTTGGATAGAAATCCTCCTTAGATTACACATATGGTTTCAAGTAACTATCGATAATAATCCTTAATAGACAATTGTAGCTTCAAAGTAACTACTCTTAATACAAATGATTTGAATACAGTTATAAAGTATTGAGTATTCATATCTAATACTAATGATTTACAAGCAGATCTGTTTGGCCCCTAGATGGGACCCTAACATGTAGTACCACTCTAGGTTAGTGTGAACCTGGGAGTAATGGCAGTGAAAATTTATTTCACATTTCCCAGAATTTCAAAACTGGAGCCACAGCACCAGATGCACTTTAGCGTTATACTCAGGACACCACTTTTTGTGAGGGTCTTGCCCCTCTGCAGGTAACAGTCTGCCAGCAGAGTATCTTATCCCTATGAGTTTTAGTCTGAGGTGTGTATGCATTTCATATTCAACCCCTTTTATCTGATCAATCTTCCTCTAAAGTCTGGAAATTAGGAGATTTACTTTATCAAGTTTGACTACGATCAGGGGTTTTGAAATCCAAATTGTTCTTCCAGACTGGTTGCTTACCAAGACTAGAAAGCCATATTTACCCTACAATTTTACATATAGCTGAGGGTAGTAAAAGAGCCTCCCTCCACCAAGAAAACAAGACAAAGTATGTCTATGTCACTAATAATTAAATATAAAAGGTGTGTAATGGTTATTTATTAGGTTGAGCTTGGTCTAGCACAAGGCCACAGAAAGATGTGAATATCTGCCTATATCACTTGATCTCCAAATCATTACAGGATAAAAAAAACATTAAAAAAAAGTAAGTTCTCGTTTGGATGAGGATACAGTCCAACTATCAACTTTTAATCCTACAAAATTCTTTGAATATTTAACATTTTTTAAGAATTTAAAATGTGATGACTGAATCAAAACTACAAAAATAATTGTGAATCAGATCCTTCTCTTCTGTTTATTACTTCTAATTCTTTTTTTCATGTCTTCAGACAACTCTTCAGGACAATTATCAGAGGATTAACAAAAAAATGTACAATGAATGATAATTTTAAATGTCATTCCAAATAATATGGCAGTGGAAGGTACTCAATCCTCAAGAGAAAATTCCTTCATTTTAATTATACTTTTTGGAGAGCTATCGAAGAATATGAAATAAAGAAAACTTGCCATTGTTAAAAAATATCCCAATCTGCCACATTTAATGATGCATGCTTGAAAGAGAACCAGACTAAATATTAATACTAAGGTGAGTCAAAAGTTTTGCAATGTTTTGGTAATGTTAAGCACAATCTGGCAAATTTGGTATTTTGGTTGAGAATGTGAAGGTAACTAACCACACTAGACTGAGATGCCAAGCTAAACTGATATTCTAAGTACTACTCTCCAAATTTGCCTCTATGGATTGGAGCATGGCCTCAAATCTTTGCCAGATCATTGAAGTTCTTGTAACCCTAGTGAAATTTCTTGAACTATCTGGTACTGTGATTAACTGCACCTTCATATTTTCTCAACAAATATTTTTGGCTGTTGTTGTGGTGTTGTGGCTAAGTTCAAAGTTGTTAAGCATAATTTCTTGAATTGGACTATGCTGCCTGTTTATTTGTGTGGTTTTCAAATCACATAGAGTGAAGCAATATGCAATATGTCAGCCTATCAACTACCACATATACTACTAACCACAAAGAGTAACTACCATTGCTGGAACTGCTCAGTCATAAGATATATGCACCACTAACTAGCACATACCAAAATATTGCAAACACTTGACTCACTCTAGTATTTTGTGTGTGAAGGTCCAAAGAGTCAGACGTAATTTTAGTAAAAATTGATTAAATCCCTAATTTTTTTTCAAATTTTAAATCTATTCGGTAACCTGAAAAATTGAAAATATAAAATTAATTATCCTTTTTTGCTTAATTAAACCCTAATTGATTACTAATTTTTACCAAAAATTAAGCCAGACTTTCTGGACATTCCCTGTGCATAGGAATTTATACATACACTCATGTATGTCTAGATGAAAGAAACGCACTGGACTATTAAAAAAAAAAGAAGTTTTGTAAATTCTTTATATCTGTGAATTTTTTTGTTTGTTACATTTTTGTATATTTTGGAGTTTATTATTAACTTTTGATGAAACGGTTTAGCAAAGCAAAGGAAAGTCGTCATTGGAACGTAGCAATCTTGATTGCTACATCTGTACAATGAGAACACAGTTAATGTCAAGGCTAAGAAGGGGAGGTGAGGAGAGAAAAAAGACACAACCGTAATGGGAGGTTGGGAAGAGAGGACAGAGCTAATCTAATCATTTGCCATGCTAAAGGCAAAATAAATAAAAGCTGCTATAGCCATTGTTATTTATGACAATACTCAAGAATTTTGTGTTTATAATGAAAAAAAAAATGCCCATCTTTAAAAGTCAGTTGTATCTTTTATGATGAATTTACCCTAGAATCAGCCAATGTTACCATTCATCAATACCAGATTACTTGCTCTTGATAATTTAGGGTTTCCCTAACCTTTTAGCTCTTTTTATTAAATTCTTAAAAGCAATGATTAAATTCTGAATTTAGCTATGAATAATTTACCTACGATAAATTTACTGGACATGTGTAAGTTTCTTTAAACAATTTTTCTATCTTAGCTCCTTAACCATAGCACCCTTGTATAAATCATAAAACAGAACAAAAAGCATACTCTGAAACTTCAAAAGACAGATGGATATAAATTATTTCAGGAAGGTCAGAGAATATATGAGCCAAATGAAATTAGAAAATAATTAAGTATATTCCAAGTGATGTCCATAATAGATATGCTCCTGGAGGTTAGTGTTTGAGTTTCGTCAGAATTTTTCTTAATCCCAATGTTTTAATGCTTGAAGAATGTAATAAGCTCGAGTCTTGTGATAAAAAGCAGCAGTAAAAAGAATAGAAAGGAAAACTAGTCAAATATTAAGAATTAAAATACTGAATAAAATAAGTTTCAGTGGGTGTTTTTTTTGTTTTTGTTTTTGTTTTTTTCTGGTTCATTTTCCAGAACTTCTACTTAGATGAGACTGTTGTACAATGGTGGCATGTATTCTTGAGTAAGGTCTACATTGCTTACCCTATAAAGATTTAAAATGATATTTTGTAGCTGCTTGTTTAATAAAAAGAAAGTGAACCACCTGGCATAGTGTTTCTCAATAAGTTTTGCTGGTAGTAAATAAATATAAGACTTCAATGCCCAAAGCACCTCTAAATGTAGAGCAATATCACAATATATTACCCTGTCTTTCTCAGATTCAATTTTTTTTTTTTCACTTGAATCCATTGCTGATAATTTTTAAAAGATGACATTAACTTAAATAATTTAACAATACAAATAAGAAATTATCATTATTCAATGGAATCAACTTTTTGAATGCATTAGAATTTTGTTTTGTATGTTCCAATCTGTAGTTAATCACAAATACAAAGTCGAAAAAATTTCAATGGAGATTTTGGGTGGTCATGTGATGTATTTAATTGTTTATCATCTTTAATTCTACCTACAGCATATTTTTCAGAACACACCATTGCTGCACACTATTCTTGGTATCAGAGTGAAGTATCTGCACCTATGCAAAGCTAATCATCTATATATTTATACATCTGGGTTTGTCTTCAGTTTAATTTTGAAAAATTTGATACTCTCAAAAATAACTGTTTTCATTTGTCTATTTTATATTTTATGAATTCTAGAGTAATCCTGGGTGCTGATACTACGCTCTAATCCTCATGTGGTGGAATGGTTAGCAAGCTAAGCTAGTGGGTTTGATTCTCACTGGTTTTTCCATGCTTTTGGCCTTGTGCTAAGCTAAGTACCAAGTAGCAACATTTTGATCTTAGGCAAAGTGCACAGATATTCAGCAGATTCATATGTAAATAGTACTCATATGAAATGATGGGACTATACTAATGAGATGATTTAAGTCTCACACAAAATTGGAGAAAAATTGTTAGGTTGGATAGATGTTGGGACAAATCTTAATTTTTAATCAAGTATGAGGCTAAATAATTCTTTTCTCTTTGAAAAAAGTGATAGTTAAACAATGATCAATTGTATTTCTACTTATATCTTTCACCAAACATTACACAATTGTTTAGGAAGTTTGGTTTTCATTTTTTGTGACCTTGTATCAGACTGAACTAAATTGCCTAACACAGAAATTTTGGTATTTGTACAGAATAGTCCATCCAAGAAAATGTTCATAATTTTGTTTTAATGGACCAAAAAATAAAATTGAGAAATGTAATACATATATTTACCTTTCAGATAAGAATTTCAGTCATTTGCTTTATTCATTTTTTTTTTTTAAATGTTTAATTACCTTAAACTATAAATAGGTCATTTACAATATCCTCTCTCCAGCCACTAAAGTAATATGGCTGATGGTTGAAGTTTAATGAGTTGAAAATGTACTTTTGTGATTCAAGTTCAGTAAAAAAAAAAAAAAAAAGAGCAAATGAGTGAAACTTACTCTCATCTGGATGGTGAATATTTGCACTATATTTTTATATATATAAAAAAAAATTATATAGCAATATAATACATACATTCATCCTCCATATAAAAGTAAGTTTCACTCATTTACTATTTTATTTTTTGCTGAACATTTACAGATCATTTCCTATAACTTATAAATCAGACATTTGCTATATTGCAACATTGGCTGGAAAGGAAAAGACTGAAGAAATAATAGTTTTTTTTTCCTTTACAGGCTCTAAAGAAAGATGACCAATAGTAGAATACTAACACGTTGATGTACTTTTTGGGATTTAACTTCAATAAAACCCAATGAAGCAAATGACTGAAATTTATACTTAACTGGATGGTGAATGTATACATTAGATTTCTATATATTTTTTTTAAATTTACTGCATTAAAACAAAATTTACATAAATTTTTATGGATGGGCTATTCCATATAGACACCGATTTTTGAAGACAAGCATGTCCTCCCCACTTGAACAATTGGTGCAACAAAGTCTTCCTAACTCCCATTTTGGTACACTCCTGAACAATTTAGCTACTGCAGACAAGAAGAATGTTCTTGAACTGTAATAGCAACAGTTTCAGCTCGGAGAAGTATATTTACTGTACGGTTGCTGTAAAGTGATGGTTAATGAGACCATTCAGGTTTTGTACGAGATTAGCTTGTAAATATTTTGAGTGCCTGTCAGAGAGTGATGGTTAACAAGCTAGTCTCATAGACCATTTGCGCTAGAGTAGTAAGTATGAACCTCACTGGGCACTCCAATATTATAACCCTGTGTCAGACTAAGATTAGAGAATTCCTTATTAAAAAGAAGCAAAATGTAAAATCTCAAATGTAAATATGTATTTAAAATTTTTTGTTATTGAAATAAAGATTTTTTTTGAGTTTGCATAACTTGATTTTGTTTTTCTCTTTTTAAAAGTAAATGTTCACACACACACACACACACACATATATATGCGTGTATATATATATATATATATATACACGCACACACACACACACAACCTTATCAATTTTTTTTAAGTTGATTTAGAGAGAGTCAAAGGAATCCATGCATGGCTTGATGATAGAGAGGCCGGCCTTTATTCTCTTTTGAATTACTTGCCCTTGGTTACTACCATTCTTCACTACTCTTATCTGCGACAGATTCTTCCTATAATGAATTGCTATCACAACTCATCCATTTGGTTTAGAAGAAAATTCACTTTTAAAAAATTGCTAAAGGCATATTTATTTAAAGGCATTGTATACATAATCGGAGGCATTTAAAAAATAATGCCACTTATTTATTGATATTGAAATGAAAACAGATATAAGGAGTACAATTATACTGGAAGATAGAACAAATTTTCAGTTATTAGCTAAAAATTTGCTCTATGTATTTTCACCAAAAATAAATGACTACTCTCACACACTGAATATCTCTTATAATAAATACATATACCTACTACAGTTTTAATAAAAAGTTAATTTTCTACTAAACCAAAGATACCAGGATTTGATTATTTCTGTAAAACATTATACAATCAAAATCAATATTATTAGCTATCATTTATTAAAATTGCATTACTATACAGGGTGACTAAAAAGTTACTCCATATCTTAAAATATCTATAATTCATTTCTTTGAAAAATTATTGTTAAATAAATTATTAGATTTTTAAAATAGGGACTTACATTTGTGGAGGAATGAGTATTTCTCTAAGATGTAATTTCGAGTGTCAGTTCCACAATATACAATACAATTTGTACAAACAAAAGTAGATGAAAGAAAATTGACAAAAACCAGAATGTTAAAAAAACTATTTTTTACTTTATCGCAACTGGACAAATAACAAAAATACAAAGGCAGTAATGTTCATAAATTTTGCTTTGTATAGAGATGTGTATGTGTGTGTAAAAACAAGAATATTTTTTAGTCAGGAATAACAGGGTGAAAGAGAGAGGTCAACTTGTACTTACATACATGTGGGTATGTGTGTGAGTTCTGGTATGTATAAGTCATTTAATCTATTGGTCATTCAAACCTACTGTCGGCATGTATTTGAGTGTGTCTGACTTTTTCTTCCACTTGTGTCGTCTGTGTGCCACCTCTCCTTTGAACTAAAAACGTCTGGGTTTTTATACTCTTTGAGTGGATTGAAATGATATATTTTAAGTTTACGCGGGTATATTTTATTGTGGGTCAACTAAAGTTCAAATGTGCGGATGTATGAGTAAACACAAATCGTGACCTGAGAGAATCGTAGAAATTATTTAAATATTGAGGCGTCTATTTTTTTTGTTCTATGAAAAATCTTTCGGCAAGTTAGTGTTTGATCCCTTTTTTAATCTATGTGCTTGCTGATTGGCTTAAAAATATTCTAAGTGAGGTTTGGATCCTATTTTTCTAGAATATTCTGATTTACGTTATTCCTAGCTAATTTAACTAGAAAAAAAAAAAAAAGTGTGGATCCTATACATTTCAATCACCCAGTATATTAGAAGTGTACTAATTATTTGTTGCCTGTAGAATTTGGTAATAAATGATACCTAATTATATCCATACTGCATACTGTACAGTATATAGCTCAGATACTAAAAATTTACTTTTCTCTATATATTGTAATGAATTAATTTTAATGACATGTATGGCTTTGTTGGTTGGGTTTGGAGTGTTACAACATACAATGAGAAAAACTTCATTTAGAACAAGACAAACAAGGAACATCTAGAATTTAAACAATTTTTATAAAACAATAAAGCGTCAACTTGGATTTGAATGTTCAGAAGTTCCCTTTTACAAGTAGTAAATTTTCGAAGTGGTGGAAAGTCAGATATTAGGCAAAAAAGGGGAAAGGAGGAGAATGTTTTTAAGGAGTACTTATTCCTTTTTCTTTTCTTTTCTTCTCTTTCTTTTAAGGTCAGGTAGTGGAACTAGCAGAAAAGTAGTTTCAGCTCTTAACTCGAGGGCGGACGTTACTTCTCGACTGATCACCGTATCTATATGCTTCCTTGGGTCTCTTTTGTCTTCACTGACTCGGTTCACAGAAAACCAGAGTATTTATCTCTCCCCACCGGCTCCAAATTCGTCACTCCAAAATCCTTCTCATTTTGGCGCGACTGCTTCCCATTGGCTACTTTAATTTTTAATTATTTTTCTTTTTTTCTGATTTTTAACCGGATGGATGCGTGGCGACGTGTTTATACATTTTGTATATGGCAGCCGACGAGTCAACATCCGGTTGGGAGTTTTATTGTTAATTCCTAAATCCCCACAATACATCGCCACCCGAAATAGCGGAGCTACTGCAAGAATCTCTGTTGAAAGTGTTGGTAATTCGTGGAGTGTGTTTGGGTTTCTTACTATTGTTATGAATTTATGTAGGAAGGTGAGTTATTTTGTTATTGCCTCCTTTATATGTAGTAAATATGGTCATTGTGCTTCGCAAAGCGAACACGTCTGCCTGAGCGTGTGACAGTAGGTTCTTCTGGTGTGTATTGTGTTTGAGATGCCGTGTCTCCTGATGTATTGTCGTTTGCTGTCCTCTGTTTGGCGTTTTTGCTGCCGTTGTTGTTAGCACCACGAAACTTAACTGGTTTCAGCCTTTCTATCGAGACTGCTTCTCTCCGGATGGTGTTTCTACTTGGAAGTATTTGTTTTGTTTTCGGATGACCCTATGTGGGCCCGAGTATGGAGCTTCCAGCGGTTTTCGAATTCTATCTGTTCGGAGCCACACATAGGTTGCTGACTTCAAATCTTCCGGTATGAATGCTTTCTGTGTTGTATGTAGCTGTCCTTCTGAGAGTAGAGCCATGTTCAACTTTCACATTTCTTAGACAATTTTTCTTATGTCGTCTCCATGTAGATCCGGATCTTCTTTGTCCATTATGAGTTTTGGCAGTAGTAGTTGGGTTCCTGTAACTGCGGCGGTTGGGAAAAAACCTTGGTCATTGGGCATATACGTAATTCCAAGTAGTACGATTGGTAGTGCATCTAGCCAACTCTGCTTTCGTGTGCCATGATTGCAGTCTTTAGGGTTCGGTGTAACCTTTCAATAATCCCGTTGGTTTGAGGATGATATGCCGTTGTGCAGAGTCTATGGAATCCAATAATAGTGGATTGGTCTCTGAATAGTTCGCTTTCAAACTAGCTTCCTCGATCTGTCATCACGTGTAATGGAACCCCAAAGCGGGAGATCCATGTGTTTAGGAAGGCTAATGCAATGGTAGAAGCGGATGTGTTCTGTAAAGGTGTGGCTTCCACCCATCTTGTTGCTCTATCAATGCATGTAAGTACATATCTGGCTGGAGATGTGTATACACCATCGTATGTAGTGGTGGGTGGTAGTGGGCCAATGATGTCAATGTGAACTGTCTCAAATCTCCCAGATGGTAAGGAGAATGGTGTGGTTTCTGTTTTAGTGTGCCTGGAAATTTTATGTTGTTGACATTGAAGACAGCCTTTTGCCCAAGTTCATATACTCCTGTCCATGTCTGGCCAAATGTATCTTGATTTTATTATCTTGGTTGTTGGTGTAGGTCCTGGATGTGAGATGTTGTGGAACATGTCAAAGATCCTCCTGCGTAGTGGTTCGGGTATATAGGGTCTGGGAGTGGATGTTGATAAGTCACACCAGATGGGTGACCCTTGTATTTCATTCGTTTTTAACTGACTTTTGTATTTTTCAAGTTCCTCATCCGTTTTCTGTGACTCGCTTATAGCTGGTAAATCACAGGGATCTATGGTCACTGCGCACACTGGTCGAGGTAGACAGCAACAATGTTGTCTTCTCCTCTGATGTAAGACACATCTACAACATATTCAGTAATGATTGATGAATATCGCTGTTGTATATCAGATTTCATTGGTGTCTTTTTTTAAATGCTAGGGACAGTGGTTTATGATCGGAGAACAGAGATGTAATTATTTTCAGAGAAAAGGAAGTTCTTAGAGACAATGTTTTCTTTTTAGAAGAAAAAGCAAAAAAAAAAAAAAAAAAAAAAAAAAAAAAAAACACGGCATCGGAATTAGCTTTTTAGTTACTCAAATTATTTGAAGAGAAACATAATTTTTTTTTATGTTAGGCACGGTAAAAAAAAAAAAACGTCGATGTGTCACCATTTATGGCCTTGTTGGTTGGGTTTGGAGTGTTACAACATACAATGAGAAAAACTTCATTTAGAACAAGACAAACAAGGAACATCTAGAATTTAAACAATTTTTATAAAACAATAAAGCGTCAACTTGGATTTGAATGTTCAGAAGTTCCCTTTTACAAGTAGTAAATTTTCGAAGTGGTGGAAAGTCAGATATTAGACAAAAAAGGGGAAAGGAGGAGAATGTTTTTAAAGAGTACTTATTCCTTTTTCTTTTCTTTTCTTCTCTTTCTTTTAAGGTCAGGTAGTAGAACTAGCAGAAAAGTAGTTTCAGCTCTTAACTCGAGGGCGGACGTTACTTCTCGACTGATCACCGTATCTATATGCTTCCTTGGGTCTCTTTTGTCTTCACTGACTCGGTTCACAGAAAACCAGAGTATTTATCTCTCCCCACCGGCTCCAAATTCGTCACTCCAAAATCCTTCTCATTTTGGCGCGACTGCTTCCCATTGGCTACTTTAATTTTTAATTATTTTTCTTTTTTTCTGATTTTTAACCGGATGGATGCGTGGAGCCGTTGCGTGGCGACGTGTTTATACATTTTGTATATGGCAGCCGACGAGTCAATATCCGGCTGGGAGTTTTATTGTTAATTCCTAAATCCCCACGCATGTCAAACTGTCTTAAGTTATCTTATGCCTTGAGGTTAAAGAATCTTATTTATGGTTCATTTTTGTATTCTTAAGAGTTTTTTTTCTTTTTCGCGCATGGCAATATAATATAATTCAATATAAAAATAATTTAAAAACATATTTGACTCCTAGATGGGACCCTAACTGGATCAGAGTGAACCCTGGAGCAATAACAATGAAGGGGCTCGATCTCCGAAATTGGATATGTCACGATTAGATTCAGTTTAGCTTCATACTTTTTCTGCAGGGGATATAGTCAGCGTTGTTAAAGTCTGGGTTATCTAACTTGATAGTTGTAAATACTTACTTATGTCCCTTGTTTTTATATAGTCCTTTTGTGTTGGAATAAACAGGGTGTTAATATGGAGTTGTAAAGAAAACAATGGTTGCGTAAAGCTATTTTCTTTCATGCGACAGTGATAATCATTGTTCAACATTGTTGATGGACATTTGAAAGAAGAATGACTTCATTCATGAAACAGTTCCCGATTTTACAAGGTGAAGAATTCTATACCGAATAGAGACAAGACCTACAACTGTGGACTCAGTTGACAGGTTTAACCAGAGGAAAACAGGGTCTGGTGGTATTTTTGTCATTACCACAGAACACATGTGAGTGTGTTAGGCATTTGTCGATAATGGATTCAAAATAATCATTGATAAATTGAAATAAATATTACGAAACCCAAATGCAAGTGCATACATTGTTTTCAAAGAATAATATCCTACAAAAGAGATATCGATATAAATATAAATGACTTTCTGGAGCATCATAAATTTTTGTATCAGAATTTACAAAAATTTGGTATGACACTCCCCGATAGGGTGGAGGATTTTTTTGTGTTAAATGCAAAGAACTTGTCAGAGGAAAATGAAAAAATTATCAAGAACAATTCTGCAACAAAAAAGTGTTTCTTGATGCATCGTCACTAGAACACAAAAATGTCCCTGCTGTTAAAGAGGAAGTGGAAACGATAAATTTAGTCATTTCAGGAATTACAAAAAAAAAAAAAAAATTTCATCGAAGAGGAAATAAAACTAATCCCACTGATAGACAAGGTAAGATAATGTGTTGTTTTAAACATAATTCTGCTGTTTTGCACATGACTGAAATGGTTTGAGAAATTATATCAACACTGTCATGGACTCAGACCAAATACATTTTATCAAGTTTAATTATTGAAATGACTCAGGTATAAAAATTTCCAAGCTTGTTAGAGAGATACTTGTCATGGCTGTGTTAGATTCAGCCTTTTTTGGACAGTTGCCAGAAGTTTGATATTTTCTTTGACATATTAAATTACTAAGACAAACTGCTAAGTCTAACAGGACATTTTGTTTTTGTGATGGAGTGTTTATTAATTCAGTTAAATTTCCAGTGACTATAGATGGTGTAAAAGATGTTAGAGGCTGATATAGTAAAAAAGGATCTACTTTTATTATTGATATTCTATTATTGATATTCTATAATCGCTGAAAAACTGCTGGAATGCTGCTGGATTTAAAAATGACAGTTGTCGGGTTTTAGGCAGATGTGTAAAATTACAAAGTATGACTTCTGCACATTATAGCCTTCCATTGACTAATATGCTCGTGGAGGTTGAAAGACCAGCAAATGTTTGAGAGTGGAGAAAAGAAGGAAAGCTGAGATTTTACTTAGGCAATTTACTCATACATGAAAAGAAAGATTGATATCCTTGGTTGGAGGTAGTAAGGCCTCTAATAATAAGGAGTTTCTGGATCTGATCAGGGATGTTTGTGATTCTTATTCTGTTTGCCTGAGATTTAAAGGAAGATGAACATAACCAATACTGGCACATGCACTAGGTACTCTGCTGTCAGGCTGATTAAAACTAAATGAATGAAAAGTTTAATATTGAAACATGCCCTACAGCTGTGGAAAGTCTATTCAGCAATGGTACTGTAGAACACCACAATCTATTAATAGCTGAAGCAACGGAAAAAAGCACTAGAGGATGAGAAATGTGAGCCGTTTGTGCTAAAAATTTTCTTTAATATCATTTGGAGCATTGTCCGAATTAACTTGTGTTTGATTCTAATATCAGTTACCTGCGTTGGAAGCTACAACGACCAGTGAGATGGTAAGAATAAATTTAAATGGCTCCCATGCAGCGAGGAAAGCTTCATGGAAGCTTCATGGAAGCTGAATGGAGCGAAAAGGGAAAATAGAATGTAGATGAAGAATTTGTGATGAGTGACACTGTTTATTATAGAAGACAGAACTGCAAGAGATGGCATGGCGCCGCTAAAGTATTGGGTAAAGAAAGTCAGTATGTACTGATTCACCATGTTCATGGTACAAAAGAGTTAATCATGAGTTAACTGACCAAAAAGGAATTGTGAGTGTATATAACAATGTACCGTTTCTTTGGCAATGGGTAATTTGATGGGTATTCTGGAAATGTACATCGATGACTTTGTATTTTATGGAAATGATTTATTTAAGAAAAATGTGATCTCAGAAATGAAAAAATATTCAAAGTTAAAACGCATGAAAGTGGAACCTTTAAATTTTGAAGACAAAAGATGAGATTATTATAGATACAAATCGATATGTTTCTTTTATATCTCTTGTAGCAGAAAGAAATAATTTCACATTTATTGTTTAGCGCGGGAATTATTTTGGCAGTTGAGGTTTCGATTTATATTTTCATCCAATGAGGGTGATTTTAGCCATTCTACTCGGATGACTTTCCTGGGTAGTATAAAAGGCCGTGCAAACGCTCTCTCACTCTCTTACTCACTCATTCTAGCAGCAGAACAGACCAACTTCAACATGAGGAGAGCGCATTCAATTTTTGGACCATTGTTTTCTCTAGAAGATCATTCCTTTATCATTTATTCATTCCTTCTAGACCAACTGGTCCTCGAAACTTCAAGTTGGATGCTTTATTCTTGCTCTAACTGTTTTCTTCTCTTTGTACGACTCACAGTACAGGGTTTTCTCTCAAGCTGCCATTAAAGTCTTTGGAACTCATCAATATTCCCGTCCACTCATTTGTTTTACTCCTTTCTTAATGTAACGACAACTAAATTTGCCTTGTTACTAAATCCCAATAAATATGAAGAAAGTCTTTGAGAAAAAATGATGAACAGAGCCAAGAGAAGACAGAATTAAAAAGACTGACAGTTCAAATGATGTAGGTATCCACTCAGACATGACCTGTTGTAGCATTAGATGTGTGTCGGATGATTAATACTAGAAAGTTTCCGAAAGTGAAATTACACCATTAACTTCAGAGACTCTTGTACTCACTGAAGCAGCTGAGACTGATGTATTTATAGCTACCATGCTGCTAAAGACATTCAGACTACCCAGGCGGCCTGAAGTCCTTTGTAAAACAAACAATGCGTCTCTGGTAGAGACTTTAAAATCATCAAATCTGGTAAGTGACCGGCGTCAGAGAATTGATGTGGCCAAAATGAAAGAAATGATGGCAAAGAACGAGATCCAAACTGAATGGAGCAAAAGGAAGAAAACAGGTCGCTGATTGCCTGACAAAGGTGAGAGTCTTGTCTGAAAGTTTAAGAGACTTGCAGCATGAATGAACTTTTCAGAGATCTTTTATTTTAAATAGAACTGCAGATTTCACAAGAAGAGACTGGCAATGTTGGAGTCTGAGTTATCTGCCTTGATAGTTGTAAACAGTTATGTCCCTATTTTATATATAGTCCTTTCGTGTTGGAATAAATATGGCGGTCGGTCTTGCATGTCTAGTTTTATTAGAAGATTTATTAAGAAAACAAGCGTATTCTATCAGGAATTTGAATTAGCCGATAGATATTATACATATAAAATATTAAAAATCTTTATTCAATTTCATATTTAGAAGTTATTCAACATAAGCAACACAGAGTTGATAAAGATAAGTACGTAGTCTAAGGAGATTATAAACTAATATGGAGTTAATGTATCTCCTTGCAAGACTTACAGCCACAATGTTGAAGAAGTCAATAGGATACACATTTTTTCTAGTCTTAAAATAAGCAATAAAAACATACTTAAGAACATTCTAGAAATTTAGGATCAAAACTGCATTAGCATTTAAGTTACATTTTTATATTTTTCAACCAATCAGCTAAAAACATAGAATAGAACATTCTAGAAAAATAGGATCGGAAGTCAACTAACAGAAAATATTTAGGCTCGAAAATAAAATAGTAAAATACAAATCTGAATGGTCAATAAATGTCTACGCGCCAAAATTTTAGGACTATTCTTTGATCCACCTGTAGGATATAAATAACAGAGTTAGGGAGCCAAAAAAGGAAGACTAAGACTAAACCACAAGCCATTAAGCCAGTAAAGCAGTAGCCGAATACTCTGTCCGGCAAATTCCTTTCCTTCATCAACTAAAGTTCATGACCTAGCTTCAGATGGCCGCGAATCACATTCAAAAGAAAAACCCGACAAACTTTCTTTCATCAACGCAACACGCTGTCGCCACAATCATAAAAGAAGACATGAACTTAATGTAAGTAAGAACGACTTATTTACGGACTCCGTTAACATACACACATCTTTAAACAAATTTATTTTCTTCTTGCCAAACTTTATTTTCCAAAAGGCCATTTACACATCATGTATTTTATTTGTTTTCATATTCTGTTATATGCATATTAAATTGTTTGTTGTTTAATTTTCGTTGTGTTCTATTCCATTTCTTTCACGCGATTGTAAAGTTTTGTGTTGTATTTGTGGTGGAAATAATTTAGAGAGCAATACCCGTAAAGTATGAATGCACATCTACTGAAATAAACTAAATACTCATACAACCCCCACAAGTCTGTGTCTCTATCTTGTAAATTGATTCCTCCGAAAGCTGTTCTGAATTTTCTTGAGAATTTTCTCGATTTCAGGTTTGATTCGGTTGAGAAGCAGAACATTATAAACCTTAGCAGCTATTGAAGTAAGAGTTATGCCTCTGTAGTTTATAATGATTCCGAGGTTACTTTTCTTGGGGAAGGAGAGATGCAGCCTTTTGTCCATTTCTTTATTGTATGTTGTTTATCGACAACATTGCATAAACTTTCCTTGTCTTCCATTCTTCTGAAGAAATTTTGTGGAGACCAGCAGCTTTTCTGCTTTTAATTTTTCTAGTACTAAATCAAATTCTTCTTCCGTAAACTGTCCCGGTTTTATGTCTCATTGGTCATTAATATTTTTTTTTGATAGATTTATCAATGACTTTCGAGGAGTTTCCAAGAAGATCCGGCGAATGTTCTTTCCACTTCTGAAGTCTTTCTTCTTGCTTGGCAGCTTTTACTTTTGCTCTCAAGGTGTTCTTCTTTCTGATCACTTCATTTACTGTTTCGTGATTTTCTTCAAAGTTTCTTATTTTACTGATTTGGCCTTGAATATATTCTTGTTCTTTTTGGTATGTGTTATTTCTATCTGAGCTTGGCATTTGTTGGGTTATTTTTATCGATTAAGGATGCTTTTTCATGTTATTTCGTTTTTTCTAATTGTTCTTGATTCCAATGGAACTCGACATTTAGCTTTTAGATTGGTTGGACTGCATTCGGCTGCTGCTTCTGTATGAATGATGAATGTGAAAACAAAGTGAGAGAAGAAACTTACCTCTTGGATCAAAGCGCGTAAGACTATGCCTTGCGTGTCAAGCAGTAAAAAATATGTTCACTTCTGGTGGCAGAAGTTATAGTGGGTCGATCTCGTCTCTCGCGAGAAGAAATTTACCACACATGTAAATTTCTATATGCCGGAACTTGCATAAAAGAGCATGCCAGCAGCAGGAGCCGTCGTTGTTGTTTTTTGCGGATTGCTTTTTTGACTGACAGAACGAACGAGTAAACTGAGGAAGGGCTGCTAGGCGCGTGTGTTGTTATTCTTAGTCAACTGTCTGAGGATACAACAGAAGGGAAAACAAATAACGGAATCCATTTCCTTCCGTTTTACAATTGCTTACCAGTCCTGTATCAAACTTGTTTCTTACAGTCACTAAATAATTGTTATGTAGTAGGATATACTGATACCGACTCGTAGGTCGAACACAGATCTCCAGCTGACAAACACAACTTTTGAAATGGATTGTGGTACTGGGATCACGAGACTAGAAGTGGTGGATACATAAATGAGTCCGACAACAGTCAGAGGTGAAATGTAAAATTGCGTGTTGATATTGTTTAGCATTCCATACTTAGTATTCGGCATTGTACAAGAGTGAAGAGATTTTGAGTATGGACCAAAATTAACCCACCCACCCACGGAAAATGATAAAAATAGTGATGTTTAATATCACAATTAATGAATGAGGACCTGTAATATTATGAAGCTTTAACTGTTTATGTCTTATTTCTGCGTAGTCTCAGGCGAATTTTTGCCGAGACGATTCTATGATTGGAAGATACTCCTTCCTACTTGTTCATAGCTCTATTTATTCACTTCTTGTTTATGAATATATAATATAGCTGTGTTTTAGAGTGATTTGGATCGGTGTAGGTCCATAATTTCACTCCCTTTTTTTTGAATTTAGTATTTATGCATGCTAGTCTGTTCTCGTGTAAAAAATCAGCTTGATATTTCCCATTTTTGTTTGGGAAGGGGTGTAAGTAGAATTAGTTATTTTCGTCTTTGCCTATTTGAGCATTCATGTCTCCACCGAACATTGTGTTTGTGAATGTGTCGGACAAGGGAAGATAGCGCGGTACAGAAGGTGATGATGTCCTTTTCATCACTAGCATTGGTTGGACTGTAGCAAGAGACGATTGTTGTGTGGAGGTTGCTATTTAATGAAATACACGCCATTCTCGGTTGGATTCTCTCTATGCTATTAAGGCACTAGGATTGAAAAGCTTTCCTACACCTCCCATGGCGGCATTGACGAACTTTTTCCACCCAGAGTAAGCAGAGAGAAATTTCTATTTGGTAATGGATAGACATTTTATCCCAACTATGTAGCCAAAAATAAAATTGCATAAATATATATTAAAGGTGTACTAATTTTTTATGACAATCTTGCAGAGTTTCATGATGAATAATACCTAATAATATGCACTATGGATAATTTTCCATTAGAAATGATAAAATTCTGCAATATTCGGTTTAGAAAGTGGTGCATTTATACCTTTGGTAGTGAATAAAATTTTGGCAGGGTGAATAGAGGTCCATAAGGAATGAATTTAATTTGCATAAACCCCTTTATATGCAGGAGAACAAAAATCGCTGGATCATGTAGACTAGATGCAAGATATCGTACACCAAGCAAAATGCTTTATTTTGGTCACTAGCAATATATCGTTCTCATACGATTAGTTCAAAATTTACAGGCCATTTAAATGAACGATCTAACTCTGATTGAAAAGATACAAATCTGTTTTTGCATCGTTAACGAATCTGATTTTCATGAAATGAAATGTTTCAAAACAACATTTTAAACGAACTATTTTACGAAAAAATATGATTTTTTTTTAATAGCTTGCTTATGATATGTCTTGAGGGAAAAACGATTATTGAATAATAATAAAAATATAGATAGTTTAATGATATGGTTTCAAGTATTTCTATCCAACGCCAATAACTTGCGAGCAGTTATATGGTTTTAAGTAAACAATTATGACTATCCACAAATAATAATTTATGTAAATTCAAATATTACCACCATTTCGGGATAGAACGTACCTGGCCACCCGATTCAAAGAACCGGATGGCCAAAAAAATGCATCGTTCACATTCGGACCGAGCGAATGTATGACCAGTAGTGACCTGCAATGCATGAGTCTCGACTCGTGTGCGACCTCCGCCTCCCCTGATCCTCACTTTAAAAAAGACCATGTGTCAAATGTTAAGGTTAGGTAAAACTCCTAACGAAGCCGTGAAAAGCATCGTGTTTGCACGAAAGGAAGAATTGCGAAAGTTTCCTTGTCGGTATATCGAATCTTTCAAATTATATTGTTTAAGAAAGGCGGCAAGTATGCCTTGGAGGAATTTGATAACTATCGGTCTATAAATCTGCTAAACACAAAGTTAAAGATTTGGGCTCGTGTCTTGCAGATTGTTGCTGGCGATCTGATCGGACCTGAGCAGAACTACGCTAAGAACTCCCCTTTGCTCTGTGACAAGACACATTATCATCCTGAAAAATGACTTCATCATCACCAAAACAATTTTCTGTCAATAGAATGAGAAAATTATCGAGGATTTTAATGTACACATGTGCAATGATTGTTGAAGTCACGATTGCAATCTCCATCGTTTTTGATTGTGAAATTTTCTTTTTTCAGTCAATCATTTCAACGGTATCAGATAAAAGTTCCTGCATCATCACAGATTCTTCATTCATCACTGAATGTCCAATTGTTCACCCTCCATGATTGCTTAACATCATTTCCTTCTGTATGTAAGTGCTGGTTTTCGTTCGGCTTTTCTTTATGTAAATGTCATTTCATTTTGATGATTTCGTACGGTTTTATCACAATAATTCATTCTCGTTTCAACCCATTTGTTTTGCTGTACATTTTTTATTTTCAAGGAATATTGCTTTCAATTCTTCAATAGAAGGCAATCCACAGTAGTGAAAGACGTTGGTTTTAAGATCCTTTTCATTGTTTCAATTGACAGTTAAAACCATCTTTCCTTTCAATTAGTTATGTCCAACCACTTCTTGACATCTGTATTAACTGTCTTTTAACTGTAAACTAATCTGCATATGAAGACATTCGCAAGGATTTATTTTAGGAATGCAAATTACAAGATCATTCCCTAATTTTTCTTCAACATTGGTTTATTCCGTAATATTTTCCTCTAGGTGACTTGGAAAATAATCATACCATTAATTTAAATCATTTTATCTAGTTTATTTATGAAGTCAGAATGTTCGGCTATTAAAGAAAAAATATTCTGTGAGACATGAGATGTTATCAGTTTATTTACTGCTAAAAAAACCCAATGTGGACATCTTCTAAGTATCATAATTCCATAATTTTCGCCAGAGGAAAAATATATATTAAAAAATAAACGAATAACATACACATGCAAATCAAATGTCTACATTTACAATAGTTACTTAAAACCATATGATTGGGTATTGATCATTAATCATTAGCATTAGATAGGAATACTTGAAATCATACAACTATGCAAATTATTTGCATTGGA
Organism: Sepioteuthis lessoniana; assembly: GCA_963585895.1. NCBI lineage: Eukaryota > Metazoa > Mollusca > Cephalopoda > Myopsida > Loliginidae > Sepioteuthis > Sepioteuthis lessoniana. The sequence goes on from CAUZXS010003739.1 coordinate 32,836, forward strand.
TTGGAATATTTGGTACACAATAAATGTGCAAATAAACGATTTTAAACAAAAATGAATTGTAAAAATTATTCTAATGGAATATTGAAAAAGAATACAACGAATAATCCAGACACATGGCGGCTCATTCAGCAATTCTTTCAGCACTTGTATAGGACAGCAAATTCAATTGTACACCTCATGGTCTGAGTCAAGACAGCACAAATATTCTGATATAGGCAACAGTATATTTCTCTAAGAAGAATACAGTTCAGCTGGGCAGTTCTGATGGACAACCTCGTGGTCAAAGTTGAGACAGCACAAATTCACAGATATAGGTAACAGCATATTTCTCCAGGAGAGATCCAGCACAGCAGCAAAATTCTTTGAGGGATTTACTCCCAGTTCAGTATTTTCCCTTAACTACTGCAAAGTTTAAAAACCAGCACATCCTGCGAAAATTCACTGGACTACAAAAATGACGTTTTCTCTGCTCTAAGGCATTTCCTTCCGGCGGTGACAACCATAAAAGTCCCTTCCAAAAAGATGTTCCCATTACAATAAAATAATTCCAACACCCCATGGAATTTCTTATAGAGCAATGCTAACTTCGGATGACACACACACACACACACACACACACACATATATATATAGATATATAATTTGAAAATATTTTTCTGCTACGTGTTTTTATCATTTACAATAATCACTGTTTGTAACTGTTCAGTGTAAATTTGACTTGACAGATTGTAAGATAGACATTGCTTATATATATAAGTAAAAGTAAAGTTAGCGACCGAAGTCGATGGTGACCCGAAGGTTCTCTTTTCAATAGCTATTACACAAAAGTGTTGAGGAGGACGCTACTCCTTTCCCTGGATCGTTCCACTTAACCTTGATTCGTACTTTATAATGCTGAGAGGAGGCATCAAGTACCATTTTTAGAGTTCTGGTATGACTCGACCTGGGTCTAGGTCTCCCAGGCCATTTGCGAACACTCTAATCGTTATACCAATGCCCGGTATATATATATATATATATATATATATATATATATATATATATATATATATATATATATACTGTTAACGCTATAATGATGCTTTATAAAAACATGAACGCAATGATTCGCACACGAGATGGAGATACAGGCTTCATTGACATTGTCACTAGAGTCCTGCAAGGGGATACATTAGCACCATATCTGTTCATAATCTGCCTAGACAACCTACTGAGAATGTCGATAGATCTATTAAAAGAAAATGGCTTTACACAAAAAGCAAGGAGCAGACGATATCCCACAGAAACTACAACAGACGTAGGCTACGCAGATGACATAACGTTTCTCGTAAATATAACTACCCAAGTCGAATCTCTGCTGCATAGCTTAGAGCAGGTAGCATGAGGCATCGACCTCCACGAAAATGCGGACAAAACGGAGTACATGTATTTTAATCAAGAAGAAGACATCTGCACTCTAAACGGAGGACAGGTTCATGTACTTCGGTAGCAGCATCTCATTTACAGAAAGTGATGTCAATACACGACTAGTGAAGGCGTGGACAGCGGTCGATAGGCTATCGATCATATGGAAGTCTGATCTATCCGACAAATCTAAATGGAATTTCTTCCAAGCAGTGCTTGTATCGATATGGATGCACCGCAGGGATGCTGACAAAACGTATAGAGAAAAAGCTAAACGGGAACTGCGCAAGGATATTACGTGTCATATTGAACAAATTCTGGAAGCAACACTCCGCGAAACAACAGTTGTACAGCCACTTACATTCCATTTCTAAAACCATTCAAATAAGACGAACAACATACGTGGAACACTGCTGAAGAAACAAGGACGAAATCATAAGTGACGTTCTCCTATGGACTCATTCACATGGACGTGCTAGTATTGGCCAACCAACAAGAACTTATCTATAGGTAACAGCTCTGTGCTGACACATGATGAAGTCTGGAAGACCTGCTGGGAGCGAAGGGTGATATGGACGAATGGAGAGAGAGAGAGAGAGAGAGAGTGTGTGTGTTAGGAATGTCCGTGCTAGCAGCATGACATGATGATATATACAATAGCAATAATCAAAAATCGCTACAAATTCATATCATTTTATAATACTACTTCGAATTTAAACGTATTAAGCTCATTATCAATGATTTCCTAAACCACATTGTTGACGAACTAATAAAACGCGCTATGTAAATATCAACTCTTATTACAATAGAAATAATAATACATCTTACAACCCAAAACACAAACATTTTTTCTTAACTAGATGCACGATAAAACATCTCGAAAATTCAATAACGTTAAAACGTCTTGCCGAGCGAGTCTAACGATAATATAAAATTGATTACAACTATCCTCGTCATCTCTTAGAATTTCGAAAGACTAGTCATGTCCGTGCGACCAATGAGGTATACGAATTTAAATATTCACCGGGAGAATGCTTCTCCAGTAAAATGAGTACCTACAACGAATCTGTTTAACACTAGTTCCATTTCTAAACACCTTAAAACACATTCGTGCACCTCGACCAAATACCCAAAACTTCGAACTGAAAATAACTCTATGTTACACAAAGAAAAAGCAAACAAAAATTCAAAATTCTTGAAACTCTCTTATAAAGATTTATAAACCCCTCCTTAAACAAGATCCTTTAACATTTTCCCCACCAATTCTTCCTCCAACTTCCAGTAAAATTCTTCTCTTTCGTAAATTCCTCTCTCGCTTGTTCTTTCTCTTTTGTTATAAACAATCGTGTAGTTTTAAGAGACAGCGAACGAGAGAAATGGATTTAATTTCGTTTATTGTTAAATAGATAAAAATTGGTATGTCAGAAAAGATACGGGCTTTCTTCTTCCACCAGATTACGGGTCAGGAGGAGAGCAGGTGTAAAGTCGTTCTTGAGTGGCTGGCTTGGTATTTGATATATCCTGAGGTGGCAATAATATAAGGATAATCAAGAAATAGTATTCCGTGAAAGGAAATAAAGGAAATAATATGTACTATAGGTTTGAATAAATAAAGAAGTTTATTGTAATATTTACAGAGAGAGAACGTGTAGTTCTTAACGTCTTCTGTCCAGGGTGTCTCTTCGTGTTTCTCTATCCGGTGACCGGTGACATGGCCCCTTATTTAAACTGTTCCGGTGGTGATTACAGATCTCACCATAACACCTCCCCCTAAGCCAATTTTTCCCTGGAGAATTTGGCTTAATACTGTTTGTTTTTAGGTCTGGGGCTCAGCCGGTTGACTTTTCTTTTTACCCTTGTACTTTTTCTCCTCAACATCGTTTGAGGGGGTAGAATTGGTGATGAAACTGGTGCTCTCGGACCTGGAGTAGGAGATACCACTCTCGGAGTAGGTTGTGTTATGGGTAGAGGAACATTAAAAGAGTCATATAATACCTCCAAGGGCAGTTCATTATCTTCTACCTGTTTGTAGTCATCAGTGTGTCGAGGTCTTAGCTGACTCTCAAATTTACTACTTCTTACAGAATATAGCTCGTGTCCAATTCTTTTCATAATAATCCCCTCTTCTCAAAAACTTTTCCCAGTCCTATAGTTCAAGAAGAGTATTTTGTCACCAGGTTTGTAGAACCTTGTCGAAAGATTTTCTCTTGTTGCTGTTGTCTTGGTTGTATTTGGTAAAATCCTGTCAAATACGGATCTGATTTTTCGTGCGAACATTAGTTCAGCTGGTGACAAACCGGCATTAGTGTTCGGGTTAGGAGTGATCCTGTACACAGATAGAAAATTTTCAAGACTCTTCTCATCAGTGTCCATGCCTTGGTTTTTCTTCAAAGCTCTTTTGAACGTGTCCACAAATCTCTCTGCGAGACCGTTTGACCTTGGATGGTATATTGCAGTTGTTAAATGTTCAATGGATAGGGCCTTGCAGAATTCTTCAAACTCTTTGCTGGTAAATTGGGTGCCGTTGTCGCTGACAATAGTTTTAGGCACTCCAAAACGACTGAAGAGAAGTCTTAGTGCATCTATAGTACTCGTTGATGTCGGATGTTTACACTTAAACACTTCCGGCCATTTTGGGAAACTGTCGACGACTACTAAGAAATAATGACCATTCAAAGGACCTGCATAGTCAATGTGTAACAGTGTATCCGTCTTCGGCCACGGTTGTATTTGTACAGGTGGTGCCTTTGCTGCTAGCTGACACCCTTGACACTCTCTTACAATTTTTTCGATGTCCCGGTCCATCCTAGGCCAATACGTATATCCGCGCATTAAGGCCTTTATTCTGGACATGCCTGGATGACCGCTATGGAATTCTTTTAGAATCCTCCTCTGTCGTGTGGTCCGTATGACGGCTGTCCGCATACATTAAAGTCTGCGAACAAATAGAAAATGGCGAAATTTTCAAGTCTTTCTTCGACTGTTCGTTTAACTGCACCTGTTTTTTCATTTTTACAGTGAATTCATCTGTTTCTGCTGCTTTGTTGATATCATCTAGAGTCACTAGTAACTCTCGAATCGTGTTGCACAGCAGTCCGGAGAGTTCTTTTTCCTCTCTCAATGCAGCTATCACTGTGTCCTCTAAAGGTTCTGCACACTTTCGAATCAGTCTGGATAGTCTGTAGCACTATGTGGGTAGGCCGCCAAAGCAGACGAGTCTGTTTTGGCGCGAAACCAGACAAAGGATTCTTGGACATGAAATCTCGCTGTATCCGGAAGTGGTAAAGGGACGCGAATGAGAGTTGACGACGCGACCCAGGAGAGAGTTGGTGGCTGGACAGGAGAGTTGGTAGTTGGACAGGAGACCACGGAGAGTTGGTGGCTGGACCCGAGAATGAGAGTTGGTGGCTGGACGATCTAGGAGAAGGAGTGGAGACTGGACAGGAGAGAGGCGAACAGCAGAAGTTGGCGTGGAAGAACGGAGGGGCGGTCAACACCAGACACCGGAACAGAGAGGGTGGTATGTAGCACTATGGGGGTAGGCCGCCAAAGCAGACGAGTCTGTTTTGGCGCGAAACCAGACAAAGGATTCTTGGACCTGAAATCTCGCCGTATCCGGAAGTGGTAAGGGGACGCGAACGAGAGTTGACGACGCGACCCAGAGAGAGGCAGTTGGTAGTTGGACAGGAGACAGGGAGTTGGTGGCAGGAGAGCAGAGAGGCAGTTGGTGGCAGGAGAGCAGAAGTTGGTGGCTGGACCCGAGAGAGGAGTTTGCGGCTGGACAGGAGAGAGGCGAACAGCAGAAGTTGGCGTGGAAGAACGGAGGGGCAGTCAACACCAGACACCGGAACAGAGAGGCGAGGAGACAAAATAGGGTCCAGTGAAGAAGAGTCTCAAGATGTCTGATTCCAGTAGCATTGTGGAATTTTCGCTAGTAACCCACGCTAGCGATAGTCCGCACATGCATATAGTGTTGCATACCTTCCTCTGCTCTTGGTAACCCCAAGCTTTGTTCGTGTTTGTTCGTCTGTTTGTTTTCTCCTGTCTCCCTCGATCGTATTCTTGTGGTGGCAAGAAATGTGCGTTGTCCCCTCAGCCACTAGTTGATCACCGGCCGGCTAAGAAGTGAAATGGTTAGAAGACTGAGATAATGTGGTGGGGGTGAGGGGGTAACGTTTTACAATGGCGCCGTTGACCAGGATGAAAAAAAACCTGATGAAAAAAAATAGGAATGAATCGAGGGATGAAGGAGTCGGGAAGCGAGCGGACGAAGGAGAAAGAAAAAAAAATGCAATAAGGACCCTGCGAGCAACGAGAAAAGAAAAGAAGGAAAAAGAAAACGAAAGAAACAAAGAAAAAGAAAAAAAAAAGATTGAAAAGGAAGAAATCTACAAAGGTAGGAATACACATTCCCCACCCACCTGCACTCGAATATAAGAACAAAAAAAAAATTTTTTAGATTAAGGATATCTAAAATGTAGAAAAAAAAAAAAAAAAGAACCCAAGTAATCTATTTCGTTTGTGTGTGTGTGTATGTATGTTTAAGCCCCTCATAACTGCTGATTTTTTTTGTTGTATTTTTGTTAGAAGGGAAAGAAAGAATTTATTCCCCTACCCTCCTCGCACACTTATCTTGACCAGTAGAATTCAAATGTTTTTTTTGCGTAGCAGTTTCCATAGTATAATCATCCTTAAGTGATAGGACCAGTGGCTTAAAAAAATATTGTCCCTTCTGAGAAGTTTTGTAGTACATTTTATGCTAGAGAGGTGATGTGTCACCGATTAAAAAACAAATCTTTGATTTTTAAGGAAATTTTAAGATGTGAAAAAAAAAACCCAAGTAATCTATTTCGTTTTTGTGTGTGTGTGTATATATTTAAACCCTTGATAACTGCTGATTTTTTTGTTGTTGTATTTTTGTTAGAAGGGAAAGGAAGGTTTTCTTCCCTTACCCTCTTTTCACACTTATCTTGACCGCTAGAATTCAAATGTTTTTTTTTCTCCTTCTTCGTAGCAGTTTCACATAGAAATTTTTATACTTAAGTGTTAGGACCAGTGGCTTAAGAAAGTTAGTCCGTTCTGGGAAGTTTTATAGTAATTTTTTTTTATGCTAGAAAGGTGATAAGTCACCGATTAAAAAAAAAAAATTTTTTTTTTGCTGCAAGGTTCACTAAAAGAAAAAAAAAATTGTGGTATTTCAAAACCCCAGAGAAAGGGAAGATGAAACGAAAAATTAGAGAGAAAGTGAGATTTCTAGGTTAAAATCGACTGGTCAAAGTCGGGTCGTTCCGAGTGCAGAGGGTAGAAGGTGGAGGAAAGCTTCTACCACAAAAACCAAAAAAAAATGGAAAATATAAAAAATAAAAAAAATAAAAAAATAAAAATGGCGGAAAAATTTGAACAAAGAAAAAGGAAGAACAGATAAAGTCGAGAAAAAAAAAAAAGAAAAAAAAAAGAAAAAGAGAGAACGAAAAGTAGAAAGAAAGAAAGATTGCTAGGGAATTTTTGTCACTGCATCCATGCCTGTCTCTGTTAAAAAAAAAAAAAGAAAATAGAAAGAAAGAAAAAGAATAAGTAAACTTTAGATTTTAGGAAGAAAAGGAGGTTTTTGTTTTTTGTGGAATTTTAAAAAAAACGGTTGGAAGCAAACGCTATCCCCTCCCACACCACCCCCGGTAGAGGGAAGAATTCAAGTGGACAGGAGAGAAGGAAAGTAAGTCGCAAAGAGAAATGGTGGAAGTGGGCAGAGATCTCAAGGGAAGAGAGACAAGGGTTAGAAGGTGGATGCGTGACAGATTCCTTCAGAACAATTTTATTTTTATATATTTGTCAATTGTAGTTATTTTATTTCTTTTTTATTTTTTGTCTGTGAATTGTTTATTATTAATTTTTTTTTGTTTAACTTGTGTGGATTTTTTTTTTGCTATCCTTTGTTTTTGTTTTTTTTGGTTTTTTTTTTTTTTGTGTTATACTTTGCCTTGTTTTTTGTTGGTTTTGGGGGACTGGGCTTACCGTGTCATTTGCTTTGTTGTTTATTGTTATTTGTTTATTTTTTTTAAATTTATTTTTATTTTTTATTTTTTTTTTTACCTTCATGGATTTTCTGGGTTTATTTTTTTTTGTAAGTCTAACTGCTCTTGGCACTTCTTCACTTCGTCTGATCGTGTTCTCCCTGGGGGGTTGGGTGCACGGGGGCCCGGTTTCGCGGACTGGTATCGAGGGGTAGTAAGTTATACAAATGATTTGGGAAAACGAGTGGCCTGATTGACATAGAATTGATGAACATGGTACCGAGGAAACGGTTGACGATGGGTTGGGAAGACGATGCCTGGGCGCGGGACGGTGTCCGGTTGCTCCTCCCCCCTGGCTGGTCATGGCTGGACGATCTGGGAGATGGTGTCAATTGCTTAGTTTTTCTTCTTATCTTTTGAAAATCCATAGTGATTGATGGCTGAGAGACTTGTTTTGTTTGTTGCAGGGGACAGTGAAGGCCCCCAGGTTGGGAAGTGAATTCCACATTGCTTTCTGGAACATTATTCCTGTTACGACACCGATCGAACTGCGGAGATTACTGATGCTCCCACGTCGTAAGGAAAGGGGGGAGACAAGTCCAAAAATACTCCTGAATTGTTGGGTAGGGGTGGTTAAAATTCCCCTGTGTTCTGATGGGTTGGAGAATGGGGTGAAATGTTCGAGAAATGAATAACGTTGGAGGTGAATGGAAAAGTCCTCTTAAAATCGTTGGGTAGGGGTGGTTAAAATTCCCCTGTGTTTTGTTGGGTGGGGGCGGGGCGAATTGAAAGAAAATTGAATAATGTTGGAGGTGAATCAAAAAGTCCTATTGAAATGAAGAATAGGGATGAGTCAGGAGACCCCAGAATTGTTCACAGGAGAGTAAGGTGGAAGAGCTGAATCCAGCAATAATTTTTTTTATTTAAAAAAATTTTTTTTTATGTGTATGATGATATGGTGTTGTTATATTATTTATTATTTTTTTTTAGGGGACGACCGAACCCCTTTAAAATTTTGTAATTTCGGTTTTTACTTCCTGTAAATGTTCTTGTTTTTTTTTTGCTTGTTGTTAAATCGTGTTGTAATTTATTGAGAATAAATGACAAGGGTAAGAGAGGGTGGTATGTAGAACTATGTGGGTAGGCCGCCAAAGCAGACGAGTCTGTTTTGGCGCGAAACCAGACAAAGGATTCTTGGACATGAAATCTCGCTGTATCCGGAAGTGGTAAAGGGACGCGAATGAGAGTTGACGACGCGACCCAGGAGAGAGTTGGTGGCTGGACAGGAGAGTTGGTAGTTGGACAGGAGACCACGGAGAGTTGGTGGCTGGACCCGAGAATGAGAGTTGGTGGCTGGACGATCTAGGAGAAGGAGTGGAGACTGGACAGGAGAGAGGCGAACAGCAGAAGTTGGCGTGGAAGAACGGAGGGGCGGTCAACACCAGACACCGGAACAGAGAGGGTGGTATGTAGCACTATGGGGGTAGGCCGCCAAAGCAGACGAGTCTGTTTTGGCGCGAAACCAGACAAAGGATTCTTGGACCTGAAATCTCGCCGTATCCGGAAGTGGTAAGGGGACGCGAACGAGAGTTGACGACGCGACCCAGAGAGAGGCAGTTGGTAGTTGGACAGGAGACAGGGAGTTGGTGGCAGGAGAGCAGAGAGGCAGTTGGTGGCAGGAGAGCAGAAGTTAGTGGCTGGACCCGAGAGAGGAGTTTGCGGCTGGACAGGAGAGAGGCGAACAGCAGAAGTTGGCGTGGAAGAACGGAGGGGCAGTCAACACCAGACACCGGAACAGAGAGGCGAGGAGACAAGATAGGGTCCAGTGAAGAAGAGTTTCAAGATGTCTGATTCCAGTAGCATTGTGGAATTTTCGCTAGTAACCCACGCTAGCGATAGTCCGCACATGCATATAGTGTTGCATACCTTCCTCTACTCTTGGTAACCCCAAGCTTTGTTCGTGTTTGTTCGTCTGTTTGTTTTCTCCTGTTTCCCTCGATCGTATTCTTGTGTAGGTAAAGAAATGTGCGTTGCCCCCTCAGCCACTAGTTGATCACCGGCCGGCTAAGAAGTGAAATGGTTAGAAGACTGAGATAATGTGGGGGGGGTGAGGGGGTAACGTTTCACAAGTCCATCCGCATGTCCAATACTTTTGGATGAAATGTACTCCATTTTAAAATTATAAAAGTAAAGTAAAGTAAAGTTGGCGACCATAGTCGAGGGTAACCCGAAAGCTCCCTTTTCAATAGCTACTACACCAATGTGTAGGGGAGGGCGCTAATCCTTTCCCTAGATTGCTCTACTTTACCCTTGATCCGTACCTTATAATGCTGAGTGTTAAGCAAGGAGGCATCAAGTACCATTTTTTGAGTCTTTGGTATGACTCGACCTGGGATTGAACCCAGGTCTCCCGGGCCATTGGCGAACACTCTAACCCCTAGGCCAATGTCCGGTATTTGCAGTGTGAGTGGGTATGCCTTTTTTAGAGCCAAAAATAGTCATCAAGGGTTTGTGGTCAGTCTGCAATGTAAAAATCCTGCCATGAATGAATCTGTGGAATTTTTTAATTGCATAAATGATTGCCAAACTTTCTTTTTCAATTTGAGAATAGTTCCTTTCTGCAGACAAAAGTGATCTTCGTTAATCCATCTTCAAGTCTATGGAGAAGTACTGCTCCTAATCCGTAGTCACTTGCATCTGATGCCACAATCAATTCCTTCTGTGGATCAAAGTGCGCCAGTGCTAAATCTGATAGCAGGCATTTCTTAATCTCTTCAAATGCACTTTGGCACTCTTTTGACCAAATCCACTTTTGTCTCTTTTTTAACAATTCGTTCAATGGTGCTCTCAACTTATGCATTTTTGGGATATAAATAGCATGATATTGTGCTAAACCCAAAAAAGATTGTAACTGGGCAACATTGTTAGGTGCTGGCATCTTCTCAATGGCTTCTGTTCTCTGAGGATCCGGCTGTCAATGATTTGACCAAGATATTTTATTTGTTTTAAGAAAAATTCACATTTTTCGGCACTCAATTTGAAGCCGAATTCCTCAATTCTTTGGAAAACTGTTCTGATGTGTTCCTTATGTTCCTGTACATTTTTACTCTTTACAAGAATGTCATCCAAATATGCGATTGCAAAACCTAAATCGGCAAGCATCGTGTCCATTATTTGCTGAAATAATGCGGGAGCTACTTTCAAACCAAAAGGGAGCCTTTTGAGTCTGAAGAGTCCTAAATGGGTATTAATACACAAATACTTTGAACATACTTCACTGACTTTTACCTGAAGGTAAACCTCAGATAAATCAATTTTGGAGAAAAATTTTACCTCCATTCAGCTTTGTAAAAATGTCTTCAGGGAATGGGAGTGGATAACTATGATCCATCAGACAGTCATTAAGGCCTGTAGAAAAATCGGCGCATACCCGAATCTTCTTATTTTTCTTTTTAACATACACAGTGGGGCTTGCCCACTCAGAATAGTCAACTTTTTCGACTACACCATTTTCTTGCAGTCTTTGCAGTTCAATTTCAATATCTTCTTTTGAAGAAAAAGGCACGTTTCTTTTTGGTTTAAAAACAGGTTTCACATTTCAAAATTCACTTTGGTCTTAGTGCACACACCTAACCCCTCAGAAAAAACCCTGGGGAATTCACTTTTTAGGACAGTAAGAAAATCCTCATTTTGTTTAGAATTTTTCTTTTCAGATACACTAACACGGTTACAAAATGAATTTATGGGTAGCTCCCATAAATCAAACAAAACGATCCAATCAATTCCGAAGAGGCAAGAATTTATACCTGGAACAACTGACACTTTTGAAGAAAAAGTCTTCGATCCAACAGATACACTGCAATTAAACTCTCCCTTGAATTTTAATCTCTTTCCGGATACTCCTTTGGCAATTTTAGACGTTTTTTTCCAGTTTTGGACACCCAATCCTCTTCCAAGTCACTTCGTCGATAATCGAAATATCGCTACCTGTATCCAAAAGTAGCTTAACTATGTGACCATTTATTTTGGTATTGACAAATTTTCGTTCACCCCTTGTCTCACTTCTTCTTTTGACAACACTACATTTACTTCAGACTTAAATTTTTTGTTTATTTTGTTTAGTTCGGTACTGGGAGGCTCGGTGTCCAACTAAACCACATTTAGCGCAAGGTTGGTCTTTAAAAGGGCAATTTTTTCTTAAGTGCGAACCTGCACAGCTCCAACATTCAAAACTTTTTCCTTTGTTCTTGAGAAAAGTATTTTATTTCACTACTTGGACCTGGGATGTAACTTTTCCCTCTATCCTAGTGGTGTCCCTTTTCACATTTATCAACTTCTGACATTCTGTCACTTTTTGCTAGTTCATTTCTGGATCTTGCTCCATAATTGATAAAATTCTTGACCTCAAATCCTTGTCCCTCGGTGCTGTCAGTCCCTGGACAAATATGTAACACTTAAACATGTCAACTGATAGATCTTTCAATTTAAATAGTTCACACAGGGCGTTGACGTTACCTGCATATGTGACAATATCATCAGTTTCTTCTTTTTACGTGTTTAAACATACTTGTATGAAAAAAGCTGTCTCTTTCACCAAATATCGAGCACAACCTTTTAACAGTTTCGGAAAAAGAAATATCTTCTGGTTTCTTTGGCAAAATCAAATTTGTAAATTTTGTATTTTCCTCCGTACCCAATTTCTGAAGTAGGAATGTGATTTTTTCTTCGTCAGACCATTTCTCACATCTTTTTGTAAAAATCGTCTCGAACCTCCGATAATAGGCGGGAAAGGTGTCGCCTCGTTCTGCGTCGTATTTGAACTCAGCTAGTGAGTTAGCTATACCCTCTGCCGAAAAAAATCTAGACGCACTGTAGAGAAGAGGAAAATCTCGTATTTTGGTTTAGCGCGCAATTTAATTCAACACTGAATTTCACCCAATTAGGATGACTTATCCTATTCAGCCCGGACCTTCATTTCCGGCTAGCAAAACGGGTGAGCGGCCAAACCCACTCTCTTCGGCTTGAGACGGCGACCAGAACAAACGTGCCTCTGATCGTCCCTGCTTAGTGATGCTTTTTAGCTAGACAAGCCACCCAGTGTGGACATCTCACTGTGGCTTTCACACTAGCAGCAGCAACATGGACACTCAACGAGGTAATCATCTAATTTATGGATTTCTTACAAGGAATCCCAGTTGAACATAAATTAGAAACATTCAGCATGCCTTCCACAGGCACCACTTCATGTCACCCCAAAAATTGACTATGTCGATCCGAGCGTAACTCCGCTCTCGACAACATGGAGATATCGCAGACTCTCCTCCAAAAACCAGATACAAAACTACACGGTGACTTTAAACACATCCCTCACACGTCCAACAACACGCTGCCATCTCAACATCCCACTAAGCCATTTCGTCTCCAACACTAACAAGCCTAAACACCACGAGTCTTGCAGCACCAAAAGCAAACCATATTCAAAGCTGCAAATAAAAACTTTCTCTGTTGTGTTGTTAAAGAAAAGTTTCGTAATTCATTTGTGTGCCTAAAAAATATAGTGTTCGGGAAAATAACTAAATTCCCGAAACCGCTATAGCACTATCATTAGTTTTTTGTGACAAAATAGTTTCACAAAATAGTCGGTTATTTGTAGTTTGCTGTATGAAAAGGGCTTCAAAACGCTCTTGCTGAAACAACATCTGTTTTTGAAAGTCAATTTGAGCTTTTTGTCGAGCGATTAAACTCTCAGTTAACGTTTTCGTCAATGCTGCTATTTGTTCCGAAGCCATTTTTTTTTAAATGCACAAATATCAAGTCAACGTATACATAAAATTTTGTTCCAAAAAGATGCCCACCTTCAACGCTTTTGTTACGAAAAAAATTGTCAACACTGAGAAATGTTCAGAAAACTCACCGTACAAAATAACACTTTACCAATTTCAAGTGATCCTTTTCGTCTTTTTCAAATACACGTAAACTTATTTATGTAAGAAAAAACAGTTCCCACAGCACAGTCTTTTTTTTTTTTTTTAGTAAATGAATTTACTGAGTTCGTATTTCGTCTTCGTCGTCAATTGATATATCCTGAGGTGGCAATAATATAAGGATAATCAAGAGATAGTATTTCGTGAAAGGAAATAATATGTACTATAGGTTTGAATAAATAAAGAAGTTTATTGTAATATTTACAGAGAGAGAATGTGTAGTTCTTAACGTCTTCTGTCCAGGGTGTCTCTCCGTGTTTCTCTATCCGGTGACCGGTGACATGGTCCCTTATTTAAACTGTTCCGGTGGTGATTACATATCTCACCATAACAGTATTGTGACACGGTGTGTGACGTGGGTCGGTAAGCTATAAGCCATCTCGGTATAATGTTGGAATTCCAGCTTGACTGACTCGGAGCCGACTGAATTTTTTGAACTTTCGTTGACCGTTTTATAGTCGCGTTTGGGTCGAATCGGCTCCAAAAAACTTTGGCGCGAAAGTTGCTTGAAAAAAGAACCTTCTTAATTGTAATTTCATTTTTACATTTCAACTAGATGAATGCGCGGTGTCTACCTGCGCAACGACGTGTTTTATTCATTTTGGTCTCGGCAATCGTCTAAGACAATTGTTAATGTTAACTAATGTGTACGCTCATTTATTTGTTTATTTATTCATTGTGCTTGTAAGTTAGTTTGGAATGTATAAGTAAATCAGAAGGGATTTCTGTATATAACAGTATGAATGCATACGACTCGTCATTGTGTTTGTCCTTTCCTAGTTCGTTTCTCTGAAGATGGCTCCATCCGGAGCCGAAAGAACTTGGGAAAAATATGGTGCTTTTTTTATTCAATTCCATCCTGATGTCAAATAATTCATATAAATACTTGAATGGATTACTAATAGAATAAGCAAAGGTGAAGCTTCTGTATTATTCAATCAGTTATGTTTGAAAAAAGAAAATGCTGCCTATATATATATATATATATATATATATATATATGTATATATATAGGCAGCATTTTCTCTTTTACACGTTACACACACACACACACACACACACACACACATATATAGGCAGCAGTTTCTTTTTTAAACATTACGCACACGCACGCTCACACACACACACACATATATATATATATATATATATATATATATACATAATTTGAATATGATTTAGAAGGTATCTTCTAAATCACATCAACATTACCCTGATAATGGTTTCATAAAAATCCCAAAAGTGGCAGAATATTCCATTATAAATAAACTTATCCTATATATAAAGTAAAGTAAAGTTAGCGACCATAGTCGAGGGTGACCCGAAGGCTCCCTTTTCGATAGCTACTACACCAAGGTGTAGGGGAGGGCGCTACTCCATTCCCAGGATTGCTCCACTTTACCCTTGAACCGTACCTTATAATGCTGAGTGTTAAGCAAGGTGGTATCAAGTACCATTTTTAAAGTCTTTGGTATGACTCGACCTGGGATATATATATATATATATATATATATATATATATATATATATATATATATATATATTAGTTTCATAGAACTTAATAGTTCACCAGTAATACTCAGTAATTGTTTTACCAACTTAATCACCCGCAATTCAAGTCTTGACCCGTTACTCAGCATTGACGAGTACCTCAGTTAGTGTGCTATAAATTAATTCTATGAATGAATTCTAACCTGGCAAATATCTAACTGTATAATTAATATTAGTCTTAAAAGACAAAAACAGAAGACACAGATTTTAATTGCTCATGATAATCCTTATTTAGATTTGGTTTCACTAAATATTAACAAAAAGGAAACTTCCTCCATATTTTTTTTTTTTTGCTATTTTTATTGAAATGACTCATAAGTTTGTGTACATTTTGTATTCGCGGCTCTGGTGAATTATTTAGTTGACTAATTTGAAAACAATTCAGTTTGGCATAGGCGACGTTTCGTTTCCTCACCAATTTTTTTCCGAAATGAGAAAAACCTCGAAAGTCTTTATTTAGAAAATCTCTACTCAAGTGATTTTCAGAATACACCAAAAAATCCGACTTCGGCTTTTCAGGTAAGTCAAAATCCATGAAAAAAAAAAAAAGAAATTATTTTTCTATTTCATTTTTCCTTCACCGGGTTGTAAAAACCTAAGACCTTGGGAGAGTTTTTTTTATTATTATTATTTCACTCAGCGAATTTTTCACAAGAATACAAATGACAGCAAGTCTCCTTAAGTACTGTATAATTAATATTAGTCTTAAAAGACTGAATATTCTTAAAAGACTGAATATTCTTGCTGATCTTAACAATGCTTTGGTCAGTATGGTTTCGATTCTTCCCCTGATTTCTTATTCCACCAATCTTTTTTTTTTCACTTGGGGAGCATTCCAATGGTTCCAACTACAATTACTATCATCGTAAATTATGTTCCCAAACTTTTTTAGTTTTCAAGCAAGATCCAAGTATTCATTTCTCTTTTTACTTTCTTTCATTTCTCAGGTAAAAGAAAATCTACAAAATGACGAGTTGTTAATTAACTCAAGGTCTGGTTTTCGGACCAAGATTATTATTTTCATTATCATCATAATCATCATTTTTGTATTTACTTTTTATAACTCCTCTCTGTCGTAGAACGACGACAACGAGGAGCAGCGTATATCTCAGAAAATAAGAGATAATTTGCAAGCAATTATTTGTTTTCCTTTCTTTGTCAACCTTCGTGTGTTATTTAATACCAAAGCCTTCCTTGTAGAAGAACAGCAGTGATGCTATCTAATCAATAGCCGGGAATGGGTCTTGGGGTTTCATACCGAAAGTAACCGTAATAGAGACTAGAGTTCAAACTCGTTCACAATCATTTAGTTTCAAGTAAAAAATAATAATAATCCTTCGCTTCAAGTAATTATCAGTAATTTGCATACATTTAGATTGGCTTCAAGTATTCATATTAAACATTAATAATTCTATTTAATAATAATCATATTTTTATTAGGTTACATAGGATCAAGTATTCTTATTCAATACAAATAATTTTCAAACAGATCTATTTGACAAATGGGACTGTTACGGAGCCGATAGGCACGTCGACCCCGCAAATGATTTATAAGGTTAAGCGTGTGAGTAATGGCAGCCAAAAGACAATAAAGGAAACAAAGGCGAGGTAACAATTATAACAAAGGTGACAATTTATTGTCGTTTTTACAAGGGCATAAAGTTCGTGTTAAAGTTCGTGGTAGGTGTGCCTTTGATAAGTTAGTTGGTGTCGGTAGCTGGTATGGTTGAGGTTGAAGAGAAGCAGCTAGACGATTGTTGCGGATATCTGATGTTGGTCGAGTCGTAGACGTGTGTGGCTGGTCGAACGTTGCGAGTAGCTCATGTTGGTCTAGTCGTGGATGTGTGCGGCTGGACGAACGTTGCAGGTTGCTGATGCTGGTCGACGTCGAGGTTGGTATGTACCAAAGTGGTCGTACTTTTGCTGTGCTAAGGCACTTGAACGGACGAGTGGATCAGCAGCTAAAGCTAACCCGTGCTTTAGCGCTGCGCAGCCGTGAAAATGGACGAGGGAAACCGACGCCTAAAGCTAACTCGGGCTTAAGCGCTGCGCAGATAAGCGAACGAACGGACAACGGAACCGAGCGAATAGTTAAGACTGGACGGTCTTAGAGTCCTCTTCGCGTGTGCCGCCTGGCCGTCTACTTCGACGAGTCTGTAAGGACCGTCAGAAATACTCCAACCCGCAGAAGGAGACCTCTAGTACATCTAGTGGTCTTTAAAAGGACCTTTTTGCATACCTAAGTAGTGGAAAGGCGAATGCTATCACGAGAAGTGGGACTCTGCCTGAATGGTAAGGCGAATGCAACCACTAGATGTAGGATTCAACCTTGAATGAGCTTCGTTGGAAAAAGCTGTATTTATCATACGCCCCACCAGCGTACAAATATGGCACAAGGCCGTTTTTAGGGTGGGTCCAGTTGCAGGGCCGAAGCCCACACGCGACAGGCAGTTCCAAAAATGCCTCGGGCCCTGTCGGCATTCCCCTTTTCGGGACGCCTAAGGCTATATAACCCAACCCCTCCGAAGAGGATTAAAGCCCGGGGAGACACCACCCTGAGGCCAGAGGTTTATTTAGTGATGGGACACACCGGAATGAACCGTGCAGCACGCGCCACAGCCAGTCAAGAGTGCCCCACCAACTGGACACAATGTGCCGCTAACTTGGAAAAAGCGCGCTGTATTTATCCTATGCCCCACCAGCACAAGGCCGTTTTTAGGGTTAGTTCGATCGCTGGGCCGAAGCCCAACACGACAGGCAGTTCCAAAAATGCCTCAGGCCCCGTCGGCATTCCCCTTTTAGAGGCGCCTTAGACGCCAGGCGATAAACACAACCCCTCTGAAGAGGGTTAAAGCCTGGGCGACGGCCCCCGATGCCAGGTGATGGACACACCCGAACGAACCGTGCAGCACGTGCCACGGCCGGTCGAGAGCTTCCCACCAACTGGACAGAGTGCACAGCTGAAAAAATCGCGCTGTATTTATTCTACGCCCTGCTAGCGTAAGAATGTGACACAAGGCCGTTTTTAGGGTGGGTCCGGTCGCAGGTGTTATATTTAGCGTATGGTAGCAAGGAAAAGACAAACACAGGTTGAAAGTTTTTAAACGATTATATTAAAAAGGGAAAAACAAGGCGATAAAGCGAAGAATCAACTGCACAAATTTGTAGCCTACAATATAAAGTGAAAGAGTGAATCGTGGTGTGTGTGAGAAGCCAGATTTCATGTACGGTCACGTATGTTATAAGTTGAGGAACTCACTTGGTGGGTATGGTGGTATAAGGGTAATAAGGGTATCAAATGATCTTGGTGGTAATAGCAGTCGTAGACGGGGTAGCGTTGTAGCTAAGTCAGCAGTTGTTCACAGCAAGTGGTGTATCAAAAATCTGTCAGTGTTCAGATGAGTTCTTATGGCCGTAGCGTGTTCTTCCCTTCATCCCTCGGCAGGCCAGATTTTCGCTGCTTAAGTAGTTACCCTTTGGATCAAGTCGGTTCTGGGAATATTTTTAGGGGGAAGATTTATGATAGGCTGAAAAAGGGTATTTTGTAAATGTGAATTAAATTCTCGCCCGGAAGCTCTGCGCGGAGCCTCTTGGGCAAAGACACATTCTATTCATTGTCTCGGTAGCAGCCGTCAGGCAAACATCCGGTCGAATGCTTACCCTTCTCCAGCCACGTGTATGCTTTCTGAATGAAATCGTAAATCGGGAGAGATCTGAATCCTGCTATATAACACAGGACCAAAGCCTAACAGGACAGGCAGTTCCAAAAATGCCTCGGTCCCTGTCGGAGTGCGCTGTATTTATCCTCTGCCCCACGAGCGTAAGAATATGGTACAAGACCGTTTTTAGGGTGGGTCTGGTCGCAGAGCCGAAGCCCAACAGGACAGGCAGTTTCAAAAATGCTTCGGGCCCCGACGGCATTCCCCTTTTTTGGGGGTGCCGGGCGATAAACCCAAGCCCTCCGAAGAGTGTTAAATCCTGGGGCGCGGACGACCCCCTGAGGCCAGAGGTATATCCAGTGGTGGAACACGCCCGATCGAGAGCGCCCTACGCCACTAGAAAAGGCGCGCCAGCGCGCCGATATTTGCCAGTGTCTCCCACCGGACAATGCTTGACACAAGGTCTAAACCCCGAAGGCCGATTAAGGTGGGGATAGAGGGATGGGGGAGGTCGGGTACGAGTCGAGACTCGAACCCTGCTGGGCAATGTTGCTCATCGGCTCACATGGTATAATGTGAGCCTGATGAGCCAAGTAGTTTCATGAACCCAAATGTGGGTCCGGGCACGTATGCCGGGTTATGGCTTGAACTACACAGCAAGGTCTAGTGCCATACATAAGTTACAAAGGACTCAATAATGCATCTCGCCCACTCGGAGGTAGCCTAGCCGAAACTGGGAGCCTTGCGGCCTCAAGTCTGCCATTGTTCCTTTTGGGGAGCCACGCTCCGGACCAAAGTCCAGAACAGACTCCGGGGTGCTTTTTGGAAAAAGAGCGCCGATATTTGCCTGTGCCTCCCACCAGACAAGGATTGACACAAGCTCAATGGCCCGAAGGCCGATTAAAGTGGGTGTAAAGGGTATGGGGAGGTCGGGAACGAGCCGAGGCTCGAACCCTGCTGATCTGTGTTGCTCATCGGCTTATTTAGTGCAATGTGAGCCTGATGAGCCTGGTGGTTTCACATGCCCATGAATGGGTCCGGGGACGTATGCCAGTTTACGGCTTAAACTAGGCGCAAAGTTTAGTGCCATACAAGGTGTTCCAAAGGAGACAAAAAGCAACTCGCTCACCCGGAGGTAGCCCAGCCGAAACTGGGAGCCTTGCGGCCCCAAGTCTGCCATTACTCCTTTTGGGGAGCCACGCTCCGTTTATTTGTCGCTGCCTCCCACCATACAGGAATTGACACAAGGTCGAAAGCCCGAAGGCTCATTAAAGTGGGGATAAAGGGAGGGGAAGGTCGGGAATGAGCCGACACTCGAACCCTGCTTATCTATGCTGCTCATCGGCTCACTTGGTGCAATGTGCGCCTGATGAGGCAAGCAGTTTCACGAAGCCAAATGTGGGTCCGGGCACGTATGCCAGTTTACGGCTTAAACTATACGCGATGTCTAGTGCCATACGTAGGTTACAAAGGAGACAAAACTGCAGCTCGCCCACCTGAGAGTAGCCTAGTCGTAACTTGGAGCCTAAAGTCTGCCATTGTTTCTTTTGCAGAGCCACGCTCCGTTTATTTGTCGCTGCCTCCCACCAGACACGACTTGACACAAGGTCAAAAGCCCGAAGGCTCATTAAAGTGAGGATAAAGGGAGCTCGCCCACCCGAGGGTAGCCTAGTCGAAACTAGGTGTCTAAAAGGCCCCAAGTCTACCATTGCTCCTTTTGAAGAGCCACGTTCCGGACCGAAGTCTAAAACAGGCTCCTTGGTGTTGATATTTGTCGCTGCCTCCCACCAGACACAACTTGACACATGGTCAAAACCCCGAAGGCCGATTAAAGTGGGAATAAAGGGGAGGGGAAGGTCGAGAACGAGCCGAGACTCGAACCCTGCTGGTCTATGCTGCTCATCGGCTCACTTGGTGCAATGTGAGACTGATGAGGCAAGCAGTTTCACGAAGCCAAATGTGGGTCCGGGCATGTATGCCAGTTTACAGCTTAAACTATACGTGAAGTCTAGTGCCATACGTGGGTTACGAAGGAGACAGAAATGCAGCTCACCCACCCGAGGGTAGCTTAGTCGAAACTAGGTGCCTAAAAGGCGCCAAGTCTGCCATTGTTTCTTTTCCAGAGCCACGCTCCGGACCGAAGTCCAGAACAGGCCCCGGGGTGTTCTCCGGAAAGAACGAGCCTCCGGGTGCTTTTTAGGAAAAACGCGCCGAATATTTGTCGCTGCCTCCCACCAGACACGACTTGACACAAGGTCAAAAGCCCGAAGGACGATTAAAGTGGAAATAAAGGGAGGGGAAGGTCGGAAACTAGCCGAGACTCGAACCCTGCTTGTCTATGCTACTGATCGGCTCACTTAGTGCAATGTGAGCCTGATGAGGCAAGCAGTTTCACGAAGCCAAATGTGGGTCCGGGTACGTATGCCAGTTTACGGCTTAAACTATACGTGAAGTCTAGTGCCATACATGGGTGACAAAGGAGACAAAAGTGCAGCTCGCCCACCCGAGGGTAGCCTAGCCGAAACTAGGTGCCTAAAAGGCCCCAAGTCTGCCAGAAAAAAAAAAAATGACGAAAAGAATATTTTACTCGTTGATAGATTTTGCGTTATATAAATTTACTTCCTTTTTATATAACTTCTTGAACCTGTGGAAATTCCGCAATTTAATTAGTATGTAAAAATAATAGGATCGAAATCTTTGGGTCAAATTGGAGGGTCTATGTGCGGCGAAGACTTGGTGAAAGATAATGACCCAAAGCATAAAAGGTTTACTTATATATATATACTGAAATGGTTTTAAGTAATATAGTTTTAACCAAAAACAGGTTTTAAAAATCTTTTTCTTATAATGTCCGATAAGTAAAAAAAACCATTTCGTAAATTCTGAAAATAGACCGATTCAAAAATTCCTCAATTAATGAACACACCACTTGATTTCTTAGAGATAGTGTTATATAGTTATTTACACGTTCATTCAGCATCACAACGACACCATAATTAAGACGCATGAAGGAAGGAAGACGCAAGAAGAATTAAGATGCAGGAAGGAAGACACATGATAAAGACGCAGGAAGGACTTCTTTAGAAAAATATTCACCTCTCACTTTATTGCAAGGATTTGAAAGGGTTATTCAATGTTTGCATGTGAGAGGGTGCTGGAGACCGAACATAAACTTCATATTTTGACCCCACTGTTATGACCGTCACGTTGTGTCTTTATTGTTCTCCTGATGTTGGGGTCTACTCCATCGGGGCTTTCCGAGGGCCCCCTCGGTCGGGTGTGGCCTTCCCTACCACATCTGGTCTCTGGCTGTCTGGAATTCTGCTGGTAACTGCTTCGGGGGTTTTCCGAGGTCCCCCTCGGTCGGGTGTGGCCTTCCCTACCACATCTGGTCTCTACTGTCTGGAAGTCTGCTGGCAACTGCTTCGGGGGTTTTCCGAGTGCCCCCTCGGTCGGGTGTGGCCTTCCCTACCACATCTGGTCTCTACAGTCTAGAATTCTACTGGCAACTGCATCGGGGGTTTCCGATTACTGGCCGTTGGAATGTGTCACTTCCTTCCGGTGTATTACCTTGGAATAGTATTTTTGGGCCGTGTCAAAGGTCAAAATATAACAATAGGAATTAACCAATAGAATTGGAGATAACAAAATTTAACTTCAGCAATAACTTAGAAAAAGAAGGATGTATATAAAAGGACCAAAAGTTTGAAGAGAGTCAGAAGAAAAAGAGAGAAGAGAAAGCACAGTCAGAAGAAAAGGACTTATCTGACTAATAAACCCGAAGAAACATAAGAAACCAGCTCCACCAAAAGAAAGGAAAACAAAATATTCAAGTGAGTAATTTTCTTTTCTTCATCTACAAGCACCTCGACTCTCAAAGAATTGTTAAGGAAAGTTGCTTCAGAAACCAAAATAACCGAGGACTCTCTCTTCACAATGACAAAAAAATAAAAGTCACTGTTATTATTTCCAGTATTTCTTGACTAAATTTTTTCAAATGATCAACTCAAAATTTTATCTTCAAACGCCTTTTCTTTTCCAGTGAATGATATTTTTATTCCAGAAAATAAAAAAGAACATCGAATTTTGTGTTGTTTCTACACATACTGTTAAAAATTTACGTCATTTAAATGAGAATAATGAGATTATGAAATGATATCAATTTTTAAAACATCTCGCTGATATCGAATTTTCTAAAACAGTTTGTATTTGAATATCTTCGGACCCGGTGTTATGAGTAGAACTGAAAACTGGGTTCCCCACCTTGATACCAATTTATATAAGTTAAAAAGTTCTAGAAACAATACAGGAAAACAATAAATAATAATGATAATAATCCCAGAGACGATGTTGACAGACTATATGTATGTAGAAAAGAGGGAGGAAGAGGACTTGCCAGCATCGAAGACAGCGTTGACGCATCGATACAACGGCTCGAAGACTACGTAGAAAAACACGAACGAGGACTGATTACAGCCATCAGAAACGATACGAACAACATGATAGACGATAGAATGACAACAACTAGGAAACAAAAATGGGAGAAAAACAACTTTATGGCCGCTTTAAACGACTAATAAACAACATCGCACACCAGAAAACCTGGACCTGGCGAAGAAAAGGAAACCTTAAGAAAGAAACGGAATCTCTCCTAATAGCAGCACAGGACAACGCCATAAGGACCAATTATATCAAAGCGAGAATAGACAAGACGCAACAAAACAGTAAATGTAGGGTATGCGATGACAGAAACGAAACGATCAATCACATATAAGCGAATGCAGCAAATTAGCACAGAAGGAGTATAAGGCAAGACACGATTAGGTCGGCAAGGTGATCCACTGGGAAATGTGCAGGAAATTTCAATTCGACCGTACAAACAAATGGTATATGCACAACCCAGCAGCTGTCCTAGAAAATGACACACAAAAACTCCTATGGGACTTTAACATACAAACGGATCACCTAATCCCGGCCAGAAGACCAGACCTTATAATAATAAAAAAAAAAAAAAAAGAGAATTTGGAAAATTGTCGACTTTGCTGTCCCGGCAGACCACAGAATAAATCTGAAGGAATGTGAAAAGAAAAATAAGTATCTCGACCTTGCTAGAGAATTGAAAAAGCTGTGGAACATGAAAGTGACGATTGTGCCAATTGTGATTGGTGCTTTTGGCACAATAACGAAAGGATTATTAAAAGGCCTGGAGGACTCAGAAGTTGGCGAACGGGTAGAGATTATCCAAATGACAGCATTGCTGAAAACGGCCAGAATCCTGAGACGAGTCCTGGAGACTTGAGGAGACTTG
Source organism: Sepioteuthis lessoniana (assembly GCA_963585895.1). Lineage (NCBI taxonomy): Eukaryota > Metazoa > Mollusca > Cephalopoda > Myopsida > Loliginidae > Sepioteuthis > Sepioteuthis lessoniana. The sequence continues at coordinate 56,753 of CAUZXS010003739.1, forward strand.
CTGTCACTCAAACTCCAGTGAAAACCATCAGCTAACACTGATGTGAAAAACTCTAAAATAATAATAATAATAATAATAGAATCCTGTCCATTCTTATTGGTCCATAAATATGCTTTGTTTTGGGTGAGCGTAGAGAAATTCCTTTCCAATTTAGATGTGAAATTATTTTCTGACGAGAAATGAGCCGAGTAGCTGAAGTCAACTTCCTGAGTATTCTTCCGCAGTTTTTTTTAGCGGCGTTTTTCTTTTTTTGTGTGTGTGTTCTGGGAATGGTAGTCATAACTTCCGTTTTTGCAACAAGTCATGTGATTTTCATGTTGTAGATTTTGAACTAGTCTCGCTGTTTGACTCTCCAAATTTCATTCTTAGACTTACAGATCCAGCAGTAACAACGCATCTCCTAAAGCCCAGGATCTTAGTTAACATGATTACGTTAATGACTTATTAGTTTTAACTCGCATTTTCTTTCTTTCTTGGAGGGATTCCCTGTGGTGTAATGGCTAACGCGCTGAATTGCGGCTTCGAAGTAAGCAAGTTCGAACTCCACTAATACCCTTAGGAAACGTAATGACTCCCTCATCCCTCCTAGTTATAGGTTACATTGTATCATTGCTGTTCTTCTACACGAGCGTTGATATGTTATTAAACAAAGAACCCAATCTTTCCCCCCTTTAATCGCAACTCTTGGTTCGTCATTTTTATGACGACGAAGAACAATGCATAATAAAGATTAATCGCAAGGTGAGACTCGAAGTCACATTCTTTTCTTTTTTTTTTTTTTGTCTAAATGAAGTCTATTTAGTTGAACCAACTGCTTTACAAATCAAGCTTGAAAGCTGTTGGTTTTGGCAGAATTCGAAATGGGAAATCTATTTTCTCTCTCGACAAGTGCTTTTTACATTACTTGCGTGTGTAAGTAGTGTAAAAAGCACTATTGGTTTGTTTTCTTTGTTTAATGGCATATCAACCTTCGTGGCTTATTTAATGCCAAAGCCTTTCTTGTACAAGAATAGTGGTAGTACAATTTAATCCATAGCTGGCTGGATAAAAGGGTTGTTACCGTTACTGAAAGGTAAATACCACAACTGAAGTCTAAATTCATTTACTACGATGTTGCAGTCCAGCACTTTACTGATATCGGATTAAATTTGGATGCTCCGCAAGAAGCATGCTTCCCGATTTTCCAGTGTTCCACCGTAACAATAAAATCAGCCATTTGTTGTCTGAATTTCTGAGACGAAGCTTGGTGATTCAGGGTTTTCGGACAATTGTCTTCATCTTTATTGTTATATTCACAACGTTTCAGCCGATATATCCTCTTTACGTGGGTCGCTTGTTCTAATCCCATTAACCATAACCGGGTTATACAAAGGCGAGACATTTCGCCCGCTAAAAGTAAGGCTAAAAGAACATCGAAAAGCAGTTGTACGAGGTGAAATTGAAAAGTCGGGTATATCGGACCATATATGGAAGGAAAATGGAAACTATCTGTCCTTGTCGGATGAAGTTAAGATAATTGATAGAGAATAACATTGCAGAATTAGACGCCTTAAAAAATCAGCACATGTGTTGGGCAACAGTGACCTGTTGAGTAAGACCAAGTATAGAGATGAATACAATAATCAAAAAGGTTAGATAAAAAAATATCGCAATATAACCTCAGGTAAAAAAAAATCATATATAACAATAGTAATCAAAGTGCTGTAAGAACATTAATTTCATAAGTCCTAAAAATTCACATTGACCTGTCCAGCTGGACATAGTGTAACGGTTACAGGCGTTGGTTCCCTAAGTTTCTAATAAGACAATCTTCCTGATTGCATGTGAGTAACAATACAAGAATACTTAACACTTGTACCCGGTTATGGCTAACGGAATTAGAGCAAGTGACTCCCGTGGATTAAATAAAGGGTGTGGTTCAAAGTTCCGTGTAGGCTCCCGAGTTCGACAAGAAACACTTGAAAAAGGCCGGAGGACATATCGTCCGAAACATTATGAATATAACAATGGAGAAAACACTGAATGATAAAAACTAGGTCTTACTTCTTTTAGGCAAAGGAATAGGTGTTACTTGGGAGTAAATCCCTGTGGAACTGGGTTGAGTAATTTTTTTTTATGTCGTTCGACTCAAGGTAGAGAAGCTGGAAATGTATGCAACTCTCAGTGTCAAAAGAGTGGATGTAGTTGTATTGTGCACTCACTTTAAAATCACGATAGCTTTTCAAGATCTGTGTGTGTGTTTGTGTGTGTGTGTGTGTTAATTTCAATTTTAATTTTTTTCATTTTCGTTATTACTGGCTTTGCCTTAGAGTCGTGGTGTTAGTATTTTCTATTGAGAGATTTTGATATTTTGTTGAGTAATTTTGAGTGCCTGAAATTACGATTTAAATCATTGGTTTTTAACTTTTTCAAACTGCTTCCCTCGGGCGTGGGTAGTAAGCCAAACTCTGATCCACCTGAGACAAATCTGTACCTTTTTCAAGGTATTAGGTCTCCTGTAAATTTAAAAGAGTCTTGGTAGATATGATCAAAGACTACTTCCCCTTTCGGAATGTTTAATGATGACTAATAATAATAATAATTATTGTTTTGCACTGTGTTTTATGGTTTGCCGTAATTTCAAGCAATTATATGGTTGAAAAAAATAAATAAAATTGATAAATGAATTAATAAATTTATTAATAAACAATACACAACAATAGCAAGTGTAGATTATGTATAGATAGAAATGAAACGGTTAATCATATAAGCGAATGCAGCAAACTATCATGAAAAGAGTGCAAGACAAGGCACGACAGAAGGGGGAAGAGGTGATCCACTGGGAATTATGCAAGAGATTCAAATTTGACCATACTAACAAATGATATTACGCAACATCTGTCCTTGAAAATGAGACCTATAAAATCCTCCGGAACTTTGAAAGATAAACAGATCCTTGAATCCTTGAGAGAAAGCCAAACCCTTAGTTTGTTAATTATCAAGAAAAATAAAAGAATTCATCATCTAGTTGATTTTACAGTTCCTGTGAAATCCAGAGTGAACATGAAAAAAAGCGAAAAGGTAGACAAATACACGGATTATACTAGAAAGCCGAAAAGGCGGTGAAACATAACTGACGGTGATACCAATATAAGGTGGTGCACAAGGAGCAGTCCCCAATAGGCTTTAAAAAGAGACTGACGGAATTGGAAATCAGAGGAAGAATCGAAACGATACATGTTGAAAGATTTATATCAGGCTCGACACTTAAGCGGTTGTCTCCCTTGTACAGCTCTCCTATTTTGTTAAATAAATTAGTTTATTTTCACCTTTCCGTGGTAACGGACGTTATTTTTACTTTTTATATTTTATCCTTATTTTACGGCACGACAAAAATTAATAGTTTTTGGTATCAGGAGAAAGGATAATTTGATTGAGATGAGACCAAAATACGAAATTTGGGAAACAAAATTTTTTGGCTATGTACGCACGTTAGGTTTAAAAGATGCCATTTTAGTCAAAAACCTGAATGAAGACCGAACAGATACGGAAAGGAATGTGGAAGTCTTCGCCGAATTAATTCAGTTTCTGGATAACAAAAGCTTCTCTCTTATCACGAGAGAAGCCTCGGACAATGGTAGATAATCTCTGAATAAATTGCGTGACGATTGTGCAGGTAAGGGGAAGCCCAGAAGTATTCCTTTTTGTACTGAATTAACGCCACTTAAAAAGAAACCTCAAGAAACGTTAATGGCACTAAGAAATACCGGGTGATCATTAAGTGATAGCCTAATTAATAATAGCCATGATTTTAAAGGGACTATCTGACATGTTTTATGTGACTCATAATAGTACGGAACTAACATTCTTGGACTTGAAAACACAACTTATCTGAGCTACATCAACAACATTGGGTAGTAGCTAAACATATTTTAAGCTATTTAAAAGGTACAAGATCAATATGAATTGGGTTATGAGAAGAGAAACCATGGATCTTAGCTTACAGTGACGCAGATTGGGTGTCTGATCAGAGTGATCGACATTGGTACAACGGGATTTTGTTTTATTTAAACAAAGACTGCTCACCTATAACACGGAGGTCGAAGAAAGAATCAACAGTTGCACTATCTGCATGCAAAGCTGAATATATTAGCTTAGTTAAAATAACACAAGACAGTTTCTATCTGATTCAGCTATTAAATGGGATAGACCCAAAACAAAAGTATGAACCAGTATTAATACTTTGCGATAACCTTGGTGTAACTGCAATCTCCAAAGAACCTGTAAATCAATAGATATATAAACATATCAAATATCATTTAGTCAGATGCGTTGTACAATAAGAAAATAGAAATTGTTTATTGTTTGATCACAGATGATTGCTGATGTGATGACAAAACCAATGAGCAAATTAAAGTTAGAAAAGTTCAAAAGACTTATTTGTACTTTAAACTCTTTTGTTGTTGATGTTGTTATTGTGATCTCATATGGGAAGAAATAAGATAGTGATATAAGAGCATTCGGGAGTGTTAAAAGATTTATACCAAGTTCGATAACTCAAGTGGTTGTCTCCCTTGTACAGCTCTCCTGTTTTGTTAAATAAATCAGTTTATTTTCTCCTTTCCACGGTTACAGGTGTGTTTTTTTCTTCTCATATTTGCACCTAATCCTTATTTCACGGCAAACCAAACTCAACAATACGGACCAAAGGATTGTTGAGATCGGCTAGAATACTGAGAAGAGTCTTGGACATCTGCTATCACTCGCAAGAAGAAGAAGAAGAAGAAACAATAACAACAACAACAACAATCATAATAATAGCTATAATTTGTTTGCTCACAATTATATGGTCCTTAGTAAAAAAATCGCTTAGTAATAAATTAAAAACAATATTCTTAATACACAATTTACAGTTATTTGGCACCAAGTATCCCCATTAAATATCAATCATTTTCAAACAGATCTATTTAACCCATAGTTGGGATCTTAACAGGTACTACCACTCAGAGTGGACCTGGCAATTAAGGTTGGTTGGTTGGTTGTTTTGTTTTACGGCATACTAACCCTTTTCAGGTCATTTAACGCCGAATTAAATTTTAAACAATTCAGTTTAGAATAAGTATAGTTTTTGTTTACAATCAGTTAAATGTCAAAACAGTTCTATTTCAAACAGCTCAGTTTATCATAAGTACACAGTTTAGTTCTATTTAAAAATAGTTCTATTTCAAACAGTTCAGATTAGCATAAGTACGCAGTTTAAGTGTCAAAACAGTTCTATTTTAGTCTAACAGTTCTAATTTTAGCAATTCTGTTAAGTACAAGTATAGTTTTACACGCAGTTAAATGTCAAAACAGTTTTACTTTAAACAATTCGTTTTAGCATACAAAAACAGTTCTATTTCAAACAATTCGGTTTAGCATAAGTACGTAGTTTAGTTCTATTTGATCCTTAGGTGCTACCACTCCGGGCCAGAGTGGACCTGGGAGTGATGGCAGCATTACTGGAACCTCACCATCAGACTGTTTCGTGTCATATACAGGACACTCATTGGGGGGCGTCTTACCCTTGTGCAGAGATGGAGTCGGTGTATTCTACAGCCCCAGCCGACTGGGCAAGGTAATGAAAGGTTTCTCCAAACTCCTCAGAGCTTAAAAAGTGGAGTCTCACAACCATATGCAATTTAGTGTCATATTCAGAACACCCTCTTTTTGGGGCAGGGCGGGGGGTCTTATCCTTCAGTAGGGGATACATTTGGCATAAGTCTCGCTAACAAGGTAACTTGTAAATTGAACTTAAAACTAATGAAAAATAAATAATTTTACTTCTCAAAAAAAAGGACATGTTTTTAACATGTTTGAAAAAAATAATATTTTAGTGTGCTTTTTTTAATGATTATATGAAAACTTAAAATAACATTGATTAAGAATGAAAACAGCACTCATTAAACGCGCCCTCGTGATAGTTAGTCAACAACACCTCACAACTGCTAACGACCTCTAGCGGACAGTTCAGGATCCTTTGGGTAATACTAATTTGAATGGTTTCATTTAGTCGTAACAAGCTAATTTTTTTTTCTTTTTCACATTTGTAAAGGAAACGTAGTTGTTGGAGCTTATGGGTTTATAACTGAATAAAGAGTGAGTTACAAAAAAGCAAAGAAAGAAGGTAATTTCTCTGAAAAAAATAAAAAATAAAAAAGTTTAACAATAGTTAAAGCGTTTTATTCGCTTTCACAAATCTTAACCTTTTGAACCTGAGCTGCTGGTATTTGTGCCACTAACTAGAAATATATAAACCCAGAGGAGGTGGGGATGAATTTCGGTAGTTGGTTCTTTATTTTCACATTGCTATTGCCAATAAAATGAGGCAATTTTATAAATAATTTTATCATTTTTTAAAATATATCTTAAATTGTCTATAGAATGTTGTAAGCAATTATTCAACAGCATGTAAAGCAGTTAAATAACAGATTACAACAATAAACAATTTCAGGTATTTTTCAAGCAAGGAACTCAAGGAGGGGACTGACAGTCAAGGGATCTTAAGGGTTAATGAAGCAATCGAGAATTATATCAATTAAACACATTTTATTGAAATAGAAATTTAGACCAAATTTTATTTTTTGTAGTGCGTGTGTGTGAAGGCGGGCGGGGAAGGGCGATCAAAATTAAATTTGTTTTTGGTGATTGAATTAAACTTTAGAAAGGTGGGTCGCCAGGGTATTGAAAGTTGAGGGGGTCTATTAATGAGGGTGGAACATAAGAAATATTGTTTATATTTGTATTGTGCCCTTTGTGATAGGGAAGATATTTTAGTCAAATCACCAATCTTCATAATATATATTTGTATATCTGTGATATATTAACATTGTATACAACGGAAGGAAAGATAAGATAAACGCATATATTAAAAAAATGTTATACCTACAAATGGTAATAAAAAGAAAGACTACACAAACGTGAGAAACAGCTAGAAATATACACATATTGTTCCATGTTCACGAAGTATGTGAAAGTGATAAAAAAAAGAAAAAAAGCTTACTTGATAAGGGTTGGTAAAAGATAGACACCGTTCCAAGGCAGGGTCAGTGTGACGTATCTATAGTTTAGAGACCGGAAGCGAAAAGAGACCAGAGATAGGTTTCTGAAAATGTCATGTAACCCACTATTGGGCCTCTAATAGATATGCAAATTATCTAAGAGATAATTATCCTTATACTTGTATTTATCTTATCCCTCCGCCACAGAAAGGATGTGATACAAGGACAATTTTTTAACTGGAGTAAAGCTGGTTTGAATTTCAAGTTTACTTTCTCCTATACTGGTTGTCTAACCAAAGGAAAAAAACTCAGTTTTCTCTGTTTATAGATAGTGTTATGAGGAGAAAGAGAGAGAAAAGGATTCATCAGCACGAAATTTGATTTGAACTCGGGTCTTCAATTTTATTTTACCCGTAAACTCGAGAAGTAAAGATTTGTCCAGAATGAGGCCCCATATCCACACCCATACACTCAAAAGCAGGAAAAAAAATTTAGCGGCTCGTTCAGTCTCACCGTCTCGCCTCCTCACATTGTGTTCGTTTTTTAAAAGATCTATGAATCGGCCGCCGGGTTTGTTCGAAACTGTATAAATGAACATTGAGAAATCCTTCTCTTCAATTTTATCATCTATAAAAATCTGCCGTCCTCCCTAAATTGTTTTGCTATCCTGTTGACATATCCATACTTACATAATGTCGACACAGTTTCATACATATTTGCTATGCACATATACTCATATAAACATGCTTGCACCAACATGCATATACATTATGGTACCGAAATATGTGTATCCAGAGACAGAAAAGCTTATAATGTCCCACTCGACTAGGAGAATTATGATGTCAAACAAGGATTTTTTTTTTAAACACATTGAAAATTTTGAAGAGGATTCTTTGTTTTATGGCACATTCATTCCAATAGAGTGGTAATTTAATGCCAAATATATTTAGATTTGTGGATTTTCAGTAGTATTTGCCAAAATTTTTTTCAAACCACCTTGATAGAAAATTTATTTAAACGGTATATCAATCCGTCTAGAGTTATTTTATGCCAAGAGGTTAGAGGATTGCGTTCATTGTAAGTTTATATTTACATTTGTGTAGTGGTTTCTGTTTAGTTTTGTACGTGGTATCAAGTATTTCTATTAAATACAAATAATTTGCTAACAGTTTCAAGTATTCATATCTGATACTAATAATTATTTGATTTCAAGAAATTATTTATATTTGATCTGATTTATATTTGATTTATATTTGATCTGCACACTGCTAGATGGTTTCAAGTAACTAATGATAATCCTTAGTAAATAATTATAGTCTCAAGTAACTATTCTTAAGACAAATAATTTGCACACAATACAAATAATTAATACAAATAGTTTCCTATTAATTAAAAATAATCTATACTCAATTATGTAGTTTAAAGTAACTATTCCTATTTAATAATAATCATCGTTTGTTAGCACAGTTATATGGTTTCATGCATTCTTATCTAACACCAATAAATTGCAAGCATATACCGTTTCAAGTAACTAATAATAATCTCTAGTTTTCACGTTTTCCAAACATTAATACTACTGTTTAATAATTATAATTTGTTTTCACAGTTATATGATTAGGTGGTTAGGTTTTATGGCATATTGACCCTTGTAAACGAATAGTTTGTTGGTAACAGAGTAAAAACAGGAGTAATTCTATTTAGCATTAATCACTGTCAAATAGTTTCAAGTATTGCTCTGTAACGCTAATATTTTAATCTAACATTAATCATTTGTTTGCACACATCTAAATGGTTATACAAATATGATTTTTAAGTAAATAGTTTGCCAGTAATTTTATTTTTAAAGGAATTAGAGCTAATTTGTTTGCATACAGTTTTGCTATTGTTTGCACACAGTGGTTTCAAATATACCTCACATTGATAATTCTATTTACACACAATTAAGTAGTTTCAAGTATTGCTATATAACACTAATAATTCTATTCAACACTATTTATTCATTTGCACACAGTAAATTGGTTTCAAGTATTTCTATGTAACACTAACAATTCAATTTAACAGGCATTGGTTCGCACACATTTAAAGTTAAACAGTTCTATTTGACCCATTAATAGAATCTTAACTGGTACTACCATTCCAGGTCAAAGTGGCCCTTGGAGAAATGGCAATGAAGGGGTATTCTACATTCCCCAAAGCTCTGGAACAAGAGCCTTACAATCCGTGTCATATTTAGGACCCTCGTTGGTGGGGGTGGGTATTACCTTTCTGTAGAGATGCTGTCAGCGTATTCTACAGCCCCAGCCGCCGATGTCAGTTATATCGTTTCTAGTGACCCTTAGCTTTAACTAACTATATTAGTTCTTATTGCAAATAATTTGCATTGCGAAATGGTTTCACCTATCCCTATCTAACATTATTGATTGCATTTAATGATAATCATTTTTTGCAGAGTTCCATGGTTTATGTATTACCAATACAAATAATTTTTCAACAAATTTATTTGACCCAGTGATGGAAACTTAACAGGTACTAATACTTCGGGTCAGAGTGGAACTGGAAGTGATGACAATGAAACGGTGGTTCCACACTCCCGAGAGCGTCATATATGGAACCCAACAACCAGATGAAGTTTAATGACATACTTAAAACAGCCATTTTTGGGTAGTTCTTACCCCTCTACCGGGGACACAGTTTGCGTATTCAAAGTCCTAACGACCACCTAGATATAGCTTGCCCAAAGGTGACCTACAAAAGCTGTAGGTTTGTGACGGAATGGATACATTTACCAGACGAGCTGAAACCTACCCCAGAGGCGACGACGCTGGAAAGTCGGTGAGGTCTGCGTCGGACGTTATAATTAAGCCGTCTCCTCAAGTTGTTCGCTGGCCAAAAATGTCCGTTTCTAGCCTTTCCTACCCGACCAAATAAATTGCTTTGCGCTTTTTTTCTTTCTATATCTGAAAAGCGAACGGTTTATTTTTTGGCTTCACCCAGGGGATAATTTTCTCCGGAGTTCACCGTGAACACTTTGTCATACACATTCCTCGCGACAAAGCGTTAAATTTATTCACATTACTATAACTGCTCTCCCTCTCCCCCGATATCCTGAACTCCTTACTCTCGAAAAAAGAATGAAACTTCGTTCAGATCTCGTCGTCTTTCTGCCTATCAAATGATTCATCTCATATCTAGGCTTTGACCTTATGACCTGGAAACTATATTTTACAACTTGGTTATCTTGGATTTTACCAGCACAATACAAACTTTCAAGGATATAAATTAGTCTCGTACTCAAAGTTATGTCTAAATTAGGACTTCACAAAGTGATCTTGTTTTCTGGCTATAAATGAAGACAATTATAAAAAGTTTCTCTCACACACACACACACACACACACACACACACACACACACACACACACACACACGAGGATCGCTCAAAAAGTTTTAAGCCTCACACATTTGAAGTTATTGCCCATCACTGATGGGCTTAACCAGAACAATTTCAAAAAGAAATCTGAATTAGATTTTCTAACTTTATACCAAAGTGGTAGTGTGTTGACATAACAAAAGTTTTCAGCTATGACTCTTCTTTCTGGGTGAAATTTAGAACTTTTTGAGTGACACTCGTATATATATATATATATATATATATATATATATATATATATGGATGACTATATATATATATATATATATATATATGGATGACTATATATATATATATATATGGATGACTATATATATATATATATATATATAATCACCAATAAATAAGTTAATTTTCTTTTAAAACTAAGATAGAAGGATTTTATTATACAATAAAAATAGTTATTGTAAGGTAATATGATCAAACTAGTAACAAAAAATGCATGAATACAGGTATACTAATTTTGGATTACAATGTTGTGTGGAGTTTGGTTACAAATGATACCAAATAATATCCACTTGAAATGATCAAATCCATTATCTTTGGTTTTGAACAGGACTTCTCAAAGTAGTCCATATAGATCTTTGGAGAGGGGGTGAATAGAATTTTGGCTGGGTGTCGACAGTGAGTCGACAGTGGGTAAATTTACTTGATTATATTTACAAATCACTTTATAAGAGAACAAAAATTACTGGATCATGTACACTAGTTGCCTGAAATTTTTTTATAGTTAAATGTTTTTTCTTCTTTAGTTAAGTCTATAAATTAGTAACTTTCGATTGAAGTAGAATCTTTATTTTATCATTAGTTTTATTTCTTTATTAAATTTATTAATCCACATATATAGTACACCAAGTAAAATATCTGAGAGCGTTTGATGGCCATTAGTGATGTGTCGTTCACATAAAACCCATTCAAAATAGACAGGCTATCAAAATGAACGAACGATCTGGCTGACCGAAAACATCCAGATCTTTTTGGTGTTCTTAACGGCATATATAATAATTTTTCATTTAAGAAAATATTTAAAATCAAGTATATTTTAGTTTCTGTTTTTTTTTTTTTTGTTTGTTTAATACCAAAGCCATTCTTGTAGAATAACAGAAGTGGTACTATTCAACTCATAACTCGTAGGAATATGAGGTTCATACCTTTACGCAAGTGAAAACAAATGTATTTTAATTGTCTTTATTGGGAATCCTTTTTGAGATGAGGCTTCTTAATCTGAGTATTAATTTTATTGCGGACTTTTCGGGGCCTGTGGTGCAGCGGATGGAGGCGTTGAGTCTTTACGGTTCCAAGTGAGCATTGTCAGAAGATAGCGGTTTCAATTCCTACCCAAGCCGGCCAGAGGGTTACTTGGTCAAAAACGTGGTGCGATAGACAACAACTATAGGAACTGAGAATACGGTTACAAGACTCAGCATTCTTATCTGAGGTCGCGGTTAATCACCTGAAGAAGGCCAGAGGTGAAATTTGGCCGAAACGTAGTGGGAAAAACAACCATAACTACCAAGATGAGGACAAAAGTCCGCAATAAAATTAATACTCAAATATATTCTAAGCTAATTATTTTTATTAAAAAAACTGAATTCAAAAGTATCCCTTTTTACAATGGGTTATGGGATGTCTTTAAAAGAAAAAAATAAGAAGAAGAATAGAAATATGTATTTTTGACAGCTAAGGGAAAAGTAAAATTCAAATATAATGCCAGAAAATTTAATTCTCATAACAGATTTTTAATGAATGAAATGAAATGATTATTTATGAAAAATCTCGCTCTGACTGAAGAGATCCGGATCTTAATTTGTGAAGTCAGTTTCGGGTTTTTGTTGGTGTAGGTGTTATGTAGTTCAATCTTCTATTTATAACTTTTCAGTATTTTGTAAAAAAATTATCTTGAAACAGAAAACATTTTTAAAAAAATCAACCCCTCTTATCACCACGGTATCGAGTGGGACTAAGAAAAAATGTCGACAATATTCAATTAATCTATTTTAGATGAATGGCAATGAATTTGATTACAAGTAAAATTTTGGAAATTATTAAAGCTGAACACGAGATTTTCTACTGCTTAAGGCAGAAGTCAGAGAACTGATATTCCAGATTAAAATTATTCTTTGCAGATTTGTCACCTTCAGTTTCATATAAGTTCCTAAATCTCATTATTTTTTTCTTGCTCATCCCCCACCGAGTAAAATGCTTTCAAAAGCTCCTAAAATCACTGCATATAGTCACATCAAGGTAATTGGGAATAATAACTCTGGCAAATAATTATGAGGGAGTGGTTTGTCTAGGTGTTCATTTAACCATCGTGGCCTGCCAGTAATAAGACTAGTCCAAATGTCATTTTCATTGACAAACTCAAAATGTGGATGCATTTTGTCATTCAATAACATTAAAAAGGTTCCCAATGACTTTGGTGTTCAGAGTTCGAGCCCTATTGAAGAAAAAACAAACTTTAAATATGCATATATACTATTAGGTGTTCCCAGCGTTGCGCAGAACAAAAGACCTGTGATGTGACATTAATTGTGACAATTATAATATACACACATCCCAATTTGATTCTTTCTTATCGTTAATGAGCATTTAAAGTTTCTTTTATTTGAGAAAATATTTTCTTCTTGTTTAAATTTAATAATTGGTTTATTTATTATTTAAAACTAACAAAGAAATAACATGAATTATAATAGTATGAGTAAACATTTCAGAAATTAAATTTTAGATTTGGTAAATTTCAAACTAGACTAAAAAATCATTTCAACAATTCAAGTAAAATTTACCATTGTGTGTATGCGTGTGTGCGTGTAGTGAATGAAAAAAAAATCTTTATAAAAACGTTATTCTTAAATCAAGAAATATTGCCACTTAGAGCAGGATAAATCCTAAAATAAACGGCATGTTTCATTTGAAAATTGAATTTTTCTAACTACATGAAATATGAAGCTGATATGTAGGGGTGAGAATTTATTTTAGGTATTTTTTTCAAAAAATAAAATAAAATAAATGCCAATAAGAAAAGTGCATAAAAAGTACTGAGTGCTTCTATAACAGCAGGCATAAAACCTAAAAATATTCAAACCATATATTCTTGAAGAAGAATAAAGTTTCATAGGGATTAAAATACCGTCAGATTTTCTCTCTTTATATATATATATATGTATAAATATAAGTAAAGTTGGTGACCGTAGTCGAGGACGACCCGAAGGCTCCCTTTTCAATAGCTACTATAGCGAGGTGTAGGGGAGGGCGTAACTCCATTCCCTGGATTTCTCCACTTTACCCTTAATACGTAGCTTATAATGCTGAGTGTTAAGCAAGGAAGTATCAAGTACCATTTTTTAAGTCTTTGGTATGACTGGACCTGGGATTGAACCCTGGTCTTCCGGACTATTGGCGAACACTCTACCCACTAGACCAATGAGCCGGGCTATATATATATATGTCGTGGGCTGTGCTGTCACTCAGACTTCAGTGAAAAGCTGCCAGTTAAAACCGTTCTAAAAGATAATAAATACCCAAGAAAATAATATTTAAGAATAATTGAGTAAATTTACAAATCACAAAATTAATTTAGCCACTTAAATAACTACACAGTATCATCTAGACCAGCTTTGCCAGAATGCCCCACAAACTAGATCACTTTACCCATCATAATGGTATAAAGAAGTGGAAACTACTTGTTTCGATGATCGCATAGGCGAGAGACCAAGTCTACGCTGTTCCAACTTAGATCTATTTATATTTCAAATTATAATAAAATTGCTAGCAAATCGAAAACGTGTAGTATGTTCCCCATCCCAGCTACGGGGGAAATTGTTCCACGACTGTTCTTCAACAAGGATGGCTTCGGAGATAGTTAATCAATGGCTTTGGCATTAGTAAACCCACGGCCTTGGTATTAGATAACCCATGGTTCTGGATTGAAATAAACCATAGCTTTAGCATTAGTTAACTCATGGCTTTGGCATTTGCAGCCCATAACATTGGAGCCAGTTAACCCATGCCTTTGGTGTTATCTAATACATGGCTTCAGCATTAGTTCACCAATGGCTTTGGCGTTAGTTAACCCATAATATTGGTGTTAGTGAATACATTGTTTTGGCATTAATTAACTCATAGCTTTGGCATTGATTAACCCATGGCTTTGGCGTTAGTTAATCCATGCTTTGTTAAATAACCAATCCATGCTTTGTTAGGGAACCAATCGCTTTGGTGTTAATGCATGGCTTTGGTGTTAGTAAACCCCGGGCTTTGGCAGTGAATAACCGATAGCTTTAGTAACACAGAGCTTTTACGTTAGTTAACCCGTGGCTTTGGTGTTTGTTACCCCATGGCTGTTGAGTTGGCATTAGTTAACCAATGATTTTGGCGTTAGTTAATCAATGGTTTTGGCGTGATTAAAGCCATATCTTCAGCATTAGTTGACCAATGACTTTGGAGTTACTTTACCAATGGTTTTGGCGTTACTTAACCACTAGCTTTGGCATTGGTTAACCCAGTGCTTTGATGTTAGTCAACAATTTACTTTGACGTTAGTTAACCCATGGCATCAGTATTAGTCAACCCATAGCTTAGTTGTTAGTTAACACATGGTTTTTGGCATGAGTTAACTTATGGCTTTGGCATTAAATAAACCACAGCTTTGGTTTTAGTGAAACTATGGCCTTGGCATTAGATAACCAGTGGCTTTGGCATTAGATAGCCCATAAAATTGGCGTTCGTTCACCCAGGGTTTTGGCATTAGAGAAACCATGGCGTTGACATTAAATGACCTATGACTTTGGTGTTAATTAACTCATGGCTTTGCATTCAGTAAGCTACGGCTTTGGCTTTACTTAACCCATAGCTTTGGCATTAATTAACCCATGGTTTTGGTATTAGTTAACCAATGGCTTTGAAATTAAATAAGCCATAGCTTTCTCATTAGTGACCTCATGGTATTGGCATTAATTAATCCATTGCTTGGGTATAAAATAACTCATTAGTTACTGATAACATTGGCGTTAGTCACCTCATGGTATTAAATAACTCGTTGGCGTTAGCATTAGTAAGTCAAGGCTTAGTAAGGGCATAGCTTTGGCGTTAGTTAACCTATGGCTTTGGCGTAAGTAAAACCATGGCTTTGGCGTTAGTTAACCCATGGAATTAGCATTCGTCAATCCTGGGCTTTGGCACTAGTCAATCTGTTTACTATACATATAAATATATACCCACATGCATATACTATATATATATACACAAACACACGAGCATATAGTGTATATATATATGTGTGTATGTGAGTATATATATATATATATATATATATATATATATACACTCACATGCACATACTATATATATTCACACACACGCATACACTATCCACTGATATACTATATACAAACATACATATACTATACATGCATATACTAAACATATATACTAGATACATACATATACTATATATATACACACACATGAATATACTTTTCACACGAAAACTATATGCACAAACATATGCACACACACATGAATATTGAGACAGTCAGCTGGGACAGTAAAATACACCGACTGTATCTCTGCAGAGGAGGTAAGACACCCCCAACGAGTGTCCTAGATATGACACTAAACAATGTGATGGTGAGGTTCTAGTAATGCAGGAGCTTTGGGAAAACGGAGTACCCCTTCATTACCAACACTCCCAGGTTCACTCTGGCCCGGAGTGGTAGCACCTGATAGGGGTCCTACCTATGGATCAAATAGAACTGTTTGACATTTAAACTGTGTACAAACAAATGATTAATAGTAAATTGAATTATTCGTACTGGATAAAGATAAGTGAAACCATTTAACTGTGTGCAAAAAAATGAGCTCAGGCTCGTTTAAAAATGTTATCAACAAAATGTGTTTAGAAATCCTATTTGTAATATATATGTATGAAAAAGATTTGGCATTAAATAGCCTATTAGTGTTAATATACCATAAAACCAAACCAAACAAGCAAACATGCATATTTTATATATATTCACACATATTACCATGCATATATATATATATACATATATTCCAACACAAACACTACACTATATATATATATATATATATATATATATATATATATATATATATATAATACACAGATTATATACATAAGCACACATAGTGTATATATATATATATATATATATATATATATATATATATATATAGCACACTCATACATATTCTACATGGCTTTTGGCATTAGTTAAATCATCGCTTAGGTTTTAGTAGTAATTTACTAAACTTTTTGCTTAGATATGGCACAAGACCGCTGCTTTGGCATTAGTAACACATGGCTTTGGTGTTAGTTAACCCATGGATTTGGTGTTAATTAATACCATCAAAGAAAGAAACCAAATCAAAAAGTATTCGATACTCTATACATAGAGCGATATGCAAGTGATATTAAATGTTAAATTTCCCCATTTTTTCCTACTAAAATTTTCCAAACTTGATTCTTAGGTAGGCAAGAAAAGGAATAGAATTCCATTCATATAGCTGCCTACCTAAAAATTGAAATGGGTCAAATTTTTGATATTGGAATATTTCAGGGAGCTTTAATATATATACATATATATATATATATATATATATTAGGGGAGGGTTGATTAGATTGGACAGACTCGAATTGTCTGGCTATTTTCTCCTCGATCCGAATAGAATAGTCACAGAATGAATCCTTCGATCGAAGATTGAATCGGCAGACACTAAGTTACTATTCTCTTTAATTAAACATGTTTAAAAGCAAAAATGCTGCGCATATATATATATATATATATATATATATATATATATATATATGTGTGTGTGTGTGTGTGTGTGTGTGTGTGTGTGTGTGTGTCAAATTGAGTTAGAAGCGAAGAAAACCGTCCGATACGAGAAAATATTTGTATCTTGTACCAGTAGTGGTACTATACGTTATTTAGAACCTCATAGTCCAGCACGTTAGCCACTACACCATGGAGACTCCCCACCCCGGAAATATGACGGGTGTGATTTCGCTGTTTCCGATCATTTCAAAAAATTCATTGTACATTGAGGTTTACGAAGCAAGTAGACTTGCTTTGTCAGCGGGCTTAGAATACGTTGCTATGACTGCATCTGATAGTGAGGTTTCATTTCAGAAATGAAGTCTCACCATCAGATACACTCCCAGCTTCCATTTCTTGACCAAGCAGATCTGTTTGAAAATTATTAGTATTAGATAGAAATACTTTATACCACAGAACAGGTTTATATGTATTAAGATTTAAACGACATAATTTTGCATAAATTATTAGTTTTAGATAAGAATACTTGAAACCATAATACTGTGAGCAATTTTTTTTATTAGATAGGAATACTTGATATCATTATTGTGCGCAGAAAACCCTCTTAAGAAATAACTATTCAAAAATATCAATAAATGTATAAAAACGCGATTCCAAAACCTCTACGCTTAAAACAACCCAAGACGAGTTGACATGCCGTCAAAATCTATAAGTAAAATAGCAATTTCAGTTCTCCCCAAACCGCCTCACAAATAAATTATTCATTAGATTTACATAATAATGCTGAAAATTCGGACCTACAAAAAAACAAAAACAGCAAAGTGATTTCTATAAGTAAGAAAAAAAAAAGGAAAGGTCTCGAGTTGAGAAAAGAAAAGAAAAACTGATGTTGTTGTTTTCAAAATCTAATCTTTTGTCCGGGATTATTTTTATTACGAACGTTTATAATTGGATTATTTAGGTCTTGGGCAATTGGGGTTGGACTTTATATTTAAATTGTGATATCAGTCATGTTGGTCAATTAAGAACGTAAATCTTTTCAAATTTAAGAAAGCAAAGGAAGAAGGAAACAAAGACAGAAAAAAACAAACGAAGTCAAAAAAAAAAAAAAAAGGAAGAAGTTTAAAGTAAAGGAAAAAAGGAAAAATAAAGTAAAAAAAGGAAGAAAGCAAAAAATGGAAGAAATAAAAAAGGAGTCAAAAAAAGAAGGAAGCAAAAAAGAAGGGAAAAAAAAGAGAGGAAGAAGAATAAAGCTAAAAAAAAAGTAGAAAAATAGGCAGAAAGAAAGAAGAAATCGAAAAAAGGGGTGAGGAAAAGAGAAAGTAAGAAAAAAAAAAGAAGAAAAAAGAAGAAAACAAGAAAAAAAAGAAAGTAAGAAAATTAGATAGAAGGAATAAAAAAAAAGAAGGAAACAAAAAAAGGAAAAAGAAAGTAAAAGAAAAAAGAAAATAGAAGAAAGTAGAAATTAAAAGAAGGAAATAGGAAACAAAGAAAAAGAAAAAAAGGAAGAAGCACAGGAAGAGGAAAGAAAAAGAAGAAGAAAGGGAAGAGTAAGAATAAATTGGAAGGAAAGAGAAATTGAAAAAAAACAAGAATGGAGAAAGGCATGAAGTACAGAAAGTTATATTATAGGAAGAAAAATAGTTTCGAGTAATGACTCGTGTTACTATAACACATAATTTCTTAGCAATGAACGCAGGTTGCATTATATATATATATATATATATAGGGAGAGAGAGAGAGAGAGAGAGAGAGAGAGAGAGATTCACGAAGAAATTTGTATTTTTTAGAATTTATTTATTTATTTTGTTCTTACATACGTGTATGCTTTCAGCTTGTTGCTTTCGTTAGAGAACATATATGGCACAAGGCCTTGTTAATGGAGTTGTCAATGAGATTTGAACTCATTAGTGTTTGCAGTCTGAATGATTTTCAGTTGGTTATGGGTTTATATAGAGGTATTCCTTTATTTTTCTTAGAGTGTGTTTACCTTATTCAGCTTTATTCCTCATTGATATTTAATAAGTTTTTGTCTTTGTGTGTGTGTGTATGTGTGTGTTGGGGTGGTTTTGGATTTCACTAACAGTTATTTTTCCTCTGTGTGTGTGAGTATGTGTCTTGGGGATTTTTTGTGTGTATGTGTGGTAGTGTGGTTTGAAATTTACTGAGATGAAGTGGATTTCATTTTAGCACACAGTGGGGATCTCAGTGGATATAAAGATGGAGACAGCTATCTACTTCTGGTTACGATTAACAAGAGAGTGGGTAAGCACGGTGAACTACACTCATTTTACAGTGAGATTTCTGGGAAACCGTAAGATAGAGGGTAAGAGACAGATCACACCCCTAGCTGGATCTCTTAAAATAGTTTAAAACCTTTCCAGGCATGATTAACAATTTTTGAGGGTTTGTTTGAAACTAGACCAAAAGTGGCGTAGCGTTAGATATACTAAAGATATCTGTGACGGAAGATCATGCTGCGCCAGTCTTCTAGTTGGGTTGGACTTGTCTGTTTTGAAAATCCTCTTTCAAAATCCGTTTTTTTAGTGGGATAAATCCTTGACCTTTGAGGTCTTTAGGAGTTCATGTTAAACATCACGTGCAAGCGGAGAAACATTCATAAATTTATTATTATCATTTTTTCTTATTTCAACGAGTGAATCAATGAGGGATTCCTTGCTGCATTTTGATTGACAAACTCAGAGCGGTGATTAGCATAGATTGATCCGCCCATCTTGTTTCTCTCTCCACCTTCACTTGGTCACCACCACCACCACTGCCCCACCAATTGCCAACTCCTCTCCCTCTCCAAGTCGTTCTCGCTTCTGCCTCTACATCTAGCGTATCAATGCTTTAACTTGCTGCTTAGTCAAAAATAAGTGAACAGAAAAAAAAATGACGTATAGGAAAAACTGCAGCTAACTTTCTCAAAAAAAAAAAAATTTTTTTTAAAAGCCCCCAAAACAAAAAAACAACAACTTTACAACAAACTACTATGTTGTTTTGTTCTTTTTTAATTTAAAGAGGAAGAGGAAACACCTACCTGGGTAGTTTTTTCCCTTCTTTTTACACATGTAAAAAAAAAAAAGAAAAGAATTATTTCAATCGAAGCATCAACTAACAAAGCGATCTGTGCACTGAGCCTCCTTTCCAGTGTCTACAAATGTTTGTGTCATCCAATTACAGTCGGATTGTGAACAATTTTACTGAAGACGATCCCAGAAGATACCAATTCCCTAAATTGACCGAGAAAGAAGGTAGGGGTGATTAAAAGGAATTTGGTTTTGGGTCATTTGTGTTTTTAATGGTTTTCAGAAAACGAATCTTTGAAAATACACCAGTCTCTTCAGTTCTTATTGTCTATTTCTATCTTCATGCATTTCAATTCTATTTTCCCACTGCACTCAAAAAGAAAAAAAAAAAAAGGTTAGGAATTTCCCTGGTGTCTATAGTATTTGTTAAAAATCTTAAGGCATTTTAAACGGAATTTCGTCACATAACACGGTTACGCGGTACATCATTTATCAATGTGTATTTGAGAAATCTTCAGTAGTTGGTTATAGAATTTTAGAAGCTGTTCATTAACGGGTTACTCAATGAGAAAATATAGTTTAACCCGTTTCATCTCAAACTTGGGTAGACTAGATTTTACAAATCTTCAATTCTATTAGCTATCCCGAGTTAACTAAATGCATGTTCAACTAACCTATAAGCAGTCAAAAAAGGGGAGGTAGAGATAAATTCTATCTGACACCAGATGAGAGTGCAATTGGGAAACACCATTTTTTTGCAATTCGTCACCAGCCTTCATACACTCACATGCAATATATATATATATATATATATATGTATACAGACGTAGAAATGCATACATATACATACATATATACATATACAATATAAAAATGCATATATGCATGCACATACACACAAATGTGTGTATATATATATATATATATATATATACACGTACATGCACATGAGTGCATATACATGCACAGATACACAAATGCATTTATAAATATATATATATATATATATATATACACATACAAATGAATATATTTATATATATACCCAAATGCATATATATATATATATATATATATATATATATATATATATACACAAATGCATATGCACACAAAATTGTACAAATATATACATACACAAATGAATATAGATTCGCATAAATGCATATATACACGTATATATAAACAAATACATATACCTATATACAGACAAATGCACATATATTCATACACAAATTCATATATATATTTATTTAAACAAATGCATATAAATATTTGTATACACAGATGCATATATATATATATATAGTGCAATTAGATACAAGCATATAATATACATATATAGGATATACACACATATATATCTACACACGCATGAATATACTATATATATTTCACACACTTATACTATATATACACACATGCATGTTCTATAAATATACACACGTTGGCATGATGGTTAGAGTATTCGCCAACGGTCCGGGAGATCGGGGCTCAATCCCAGATCGAGTCAAACCAAAAACTTAAAAATGGCACTTGATGCCTCTTTGCATTATAAGGTAGGGATCAAGAGTAAGTGAAGTAATCCAGGGAAAGGAGCAGCGCCCTCCCCTACCTCTCGGTGTTGTAGCTATTGAAAAGGGAGCCCTCAACATTAGTTGGCCAACTTATATATTGATACACAGACTTATGCATATACTCTTTCTCTATATATATACATCTATTATATATATATATAATTCATACACATGCGTATACTGCACATACATTTTCTCTCTCTTTCTCTCTCTCTCTACACACACACACACACACACACATTCACTATATATATATACAGATATGCATACACTATATATACACAAATTTTATATATAGATTGACAGATATACATGAATTTATATATACACGGATGCATAAAATATCTATACACTCAGGCACTATATATATATATATATATATATATATATGTACACACACACACATATATATATATATACATATTTTATAAACTAAATGTATATACGCAAACATAAACTCATATATATAAATATATATATAATATATACACACATACACATTCTCTTCAAACACACATACACTCTCACAGTATACACAGACACAGACGAATATATATATATATATATATATATATAACGTGTTACACATTTTTCTATCTCTTTATTTTTTATGAATAAATACTCATTACGTAGTTAAAAAAAACAATAGCAGGAGAGTTTAGCAGAAATAAATCTATATCATAATACTATATCAAGGTTCAATTGTTCGGTCCCCAGTGAGGACCAAACCTACTCATTTCTTTATTTTCCTCTCATTGAATATGGCGTCTACCAAGGTGCAATTGTTAGCCAGCTCAATCTTTAATGGGAGTTAATTTTTTTCGATTCTGCATCTAAGTAAATCATTATATATCGCTAAGAAATTAAGCTTAGTCAGGTACATGGATAGTAGCAATTGAGGCTCACTTGAGTATGAAACGCCCTAACATTTGCAAATTCATCTTTAAGATAAAATAGTCAACTATTGTGCTATGCTAAGTTTGGTACAAAGCTAATCGGACACTTACTTTAATCATTCCAGTGAAGAAACTCTTCCTATCTTGAAAATCAAACATTTTAAATTTTTGTTTTTGTTCCAACGTCAACCAATAACGTTGATAAGCATTATTTCAATCTTTGCTCAGTCAGCTAGAGCTGTAGAATACATCAACTGCACCTCTGCAGAGGGGTAAGACTCCACTCCCAACGCGTGCCCTGGATATGATACTAAACAGTCTGATGGTGAGGTTCCAGTAATGTGATCGTTCCTTTTTTCCACTCTGACCCGGAGTGGTAGCACTTGACGGTTTTATCTATGGGTCAAATTGAACTAAAATGCGTATGTTTGCTAAACTGGATTTTTTGAAATGAAACTGTTTTTGACATTTAAACTGTACTTACCCTAAAGTGAATTATTTGAAATAGAACTGTTTTGACATTAAGTGTGTGTAAACAAAATCTATACTTATACAAAACTGAATTGTTTGAAATAAAACTGTTTTACTAAACTGAATAGCTTGAAAAATAAATGTTTTTGACAATTAAACTGTGCGTTTATGCTAAACTGAATTGTTCGAAAAAGAACTGTTTTTGTGTATAAAATAGATTTAGCATTAAATAAGTTACAAAGGTTGATATTCTATAAACTCAAACAAACAAACAAACGAAGAACTTGAAACAAACAAACTTTCATCAAAATGACTTGATTCGGCGTTAAATGACCCAAAAAGGATTGATACGCCGTAAAACAAAACCAACCAACCAACCAACCATTATTTCAATCACAAAGCAGATTCACTGTTTTTGACATGCATGTAATCTATGCGATGAAGGGAATTTACAAGGCTTCCGTTGGGCTTCCATCGTAATAGCAGTCAATGATTCTTTTATTTAGGATGGAGTGAAGGAGTCTAGCTAGCATTTTAGAATTATCTCCATTATCTCGAAATTTTTTAAAAATGATGTTCAAGACGAATGCAGACCTCACGAATTTATCTTTCAGTGGAAAATTGAATAGGCAATAGTTTCCTCTATAAGAATAAATAAGTGTATTGCTCTAAATCACGATTTGATGAGCCTTTTTTTTTTCTGGGTTACTGTCACACATTGTAGAGATTACATCCCTTGCTTTCCAAATAGTATTTCTAACGGTCGCTAGGTGGCGTGACCATATAAAACAGTGTAGCTAAGTCAAGTACCCTTTTTGTTCCTGCTTCGACATCCAGGAAGTACACATAAGTGTGTGCGTCTTTAGGCCCCGGGAAGGGCGTTCGCCCTAACAAACCTCGTGTCATATCATGCACGGTACCACGCTTTGATGTAAGTCATCATACAACAGCTTTCATTCTATTTAGGATTCTCCACTTACACCAAAGGATTTTTCTCTATAGTGTACTTTTTAGTATTTCATTCTATTTCCGTATTCATTCTATAAAACTTGCTCAAGGAATAAATATGTTAATTCTTCGTGAATTGTTTTACATTGTTTGGTACGAGGAAATATCGAACCATAATACATTTCCTCAGATACAAGTGTCTGGATTGTGGTACCCAGATACAACAAATATACAAAGACCATCCTTCAAGTTGGAAATACCAAAGCCCACCCGAAACAATTCTCACAGCATAGTGAACCCATTGAAATATTCGAATTAAAAAAAAACTTTCAGATAAATCATTGTCTATTTCTTGGTTTGTTTGAGTTCATTAATGATATATCAACCTTCGTGGGTTATTTAATGCCAATTCATAATTGTAGAACAACAACAGTAATACTATTCAAACCATAACTTTAAGGGAGTTCATACCTTTCTAATCGTAACGTAATAACGTGACTGGAATTCGAACTCGCTTACTACGATGTCGCAGTCTGACACGTAAGCCATTCAACCTGTGGATTTCTATTTTAAAATTTGATACTAAAAATACAAATACAAAACAAAAATTAAATTTAACCTTAAAATGATAAATCACCCCGTTTGCATCTCCAGTAACGGCTCACACACAAAGGGTGTCCTGAGTTTGACAATAAACTGCATCTGATGGTAAGGATCCAGTGTCAAAGATCGGGAGAGTAACCTTTCATTACAATTACTCATTCGAACATGGAGTTTTAGAACTTGTTTAGTTTCTATCTATGGGTCAAATCAATCTGTTTAAAAATTATTCGGATTCGATAGGCTGTGTGCAAAAAAGTCTTAAGCAACAATTACATATAAAAAGTAAATATACATATTGAATAAAAGGGATTCCTTTATCTGTACGCATAAAATAAGCTGAAATGCCATTAAAATCAATCTTAAAATAACGTTTTGTTATTTTAAGATTGATTTTAATGGCATTTCAACTCATCTCAGCTTATCTTATTCCTAGCAGATAAGGAAAAAAAAAAAAAAAAAAAACTGAATGGAAAAATGAAAGATCGCGTTTTGCTAACTTTTGCAGGTAAATGTATTCCTTATTTTTGAGAAAAAAACTTAGTTAATATTTAGATGAAAGGCTTCGATTTACAATAATTGCTAGTTCGTAATAAAGTTTTTTTTTAATGGAATATCAACCTTCATTGTCAAAGTGATCCTTGTAGAAGAACAGTAATGGCATTTAATCTATAGGAGATAAAGGGGTTCATATTTTTTCCAAGAGTTTTAATCCGTGAACTTAATTGTTCATCTAAAGTTTGAACTCACTTCGAGGCCACAGTTCTGCACTTTAACTATTACGCCATGGGGACTCCTCGGTTTGAGATAAGGCTGATAATAATATCATCGAAATGATTATGAAAACATCAGAACAATTGCTTATTAAAAAAGAAAACTGCTTTTTTTCTAATAAGGAATAAACAATTATTTGTGTTTTATATTAATTTTTTTCTAATAACTTGTTTCCATTTCTTTAATAAGTAACTTTGTAAGCAATATACCCTATTGTGTTTGTATAGCGTTTATTCTAAGGCTAACAGCAACAAATAAATAAATTGATATTTCGTTTAATTCTAACAACTTATTAATCAACACGGGAAACAATTAATAACAATATACAGTCCTCTCTGTGTATAAAGTTGAGTTTAAGGGACTTACCGCTGAAGAAGATATATGGTATCTTAGGGATGTCTTTCTGAGCGCTTTTAACGTCCCCGCCTCACGGAACGTCTGGTGGAATCTGTCTGACTGGATTTTGGATTTTTGCACCAAGACTTCTGGGCTCATCACATGATTAGTATATCCAATCACAGAGAGCCTCTCCCTTACTGACTCCATACACAGGAATTACATTTTACTAACCCAACACCCAAATTAGCAAACAGCATTAGGAAAAAATGGCTACCATTGCTAAATAACATTGTGAGCTACTCAGAAACTTGTTGAAGAACATGGCTTCAGAGACGCCGTTTCCGTCACTCAGGCAGTTGCCCTCTCAACTAAAAGGGCAAGGGACATATTCATTGACTCATACCTGAGGCACCTCTTAAAGAGAGTGGAGGTATATTGACGGAGACCAAGCAATTTTTGACACTGCTCTCAACCATCCACTGCTGCGTGAGAAGGTCTTCTCCTAAAAATTTGACTGTGTATCTCATTTTGTCAGAGGCGGTTATTGCAGATATATTGAAGAAATTGGCTTCAGTCACTCGAAAGAAGCACTTGATACCCTCGTCTAAAAGAATTTGGGTATGGTTCATTGCCTAATGTACTCTCCCAAAGGAAGATGGGGCTGACCAAGCAATTTTTAGTTTTACCCTTAATCATACATGGGAGGGCCTCCACCAAAAATTTTCACCTTCCACCTGCTCGAGCTGGACGTACTAGAGAAGAGGCGGTTGTTTTGGCTACGTATTTTCATGTAGAATTCGGACCCAGACACGCAGCTATATATATATATATATATATATATGTGTGTGTGTGTGTGTGTGTGTAGTTGGGCAGCTGTCTTTCATTTAAACATGTTTGATTAAAAAATAAAGACACATTTTGTTTATATAATTTTAAGATCCTTTCAAGTTTCCTGATAAGTGTCTTGGTTTCAGATTGGAATTGGTGGATGAATTTACCAAAATTGTCCAGATGGCTTATGAAAAGTCCGAAAGCGCTCGGGGCAATTTTGATAAATTCATCCACCAATCCCAACCTGAAACCAAGAAACTTATCAGGAAACTTGAAAGGATCTTAATAAAATCATATAGACTTTATTATGTCTTTATTATTTTATCACACACACACACACACACACACACACACACACACACACACACACATATATATACCAAAGTCGTTCAAAAAGTTCTTAGTCTCCCCAAGAAAGAAGAGCAATAGCTGAACATTTTTGTCGTGGCAACACATTACCTCTTCTTATAAAACTAGAAAAACTAATTAAGATTTCTTAATTTCTGTGGGAATGAATTCTATACAAAAGTTAAAGGTGTATGTCAAATCTAAAATCTGGGTGAGACTTAGAACATTAGAACATTTTGAGTGACCTTCGTGTGAATGTACACACACACTTATACATATATATGTACACATATACATAAACATATACACACACACATATATATATAAACACGCACATATATAAAGACATGCACCCATCCACACGCATTATAACCACGATAGTTTTAGTAATGAATAATCTCTTGAAAACCACTCATTTTCCAGAAATCTATCATTTGATGGAACCTCATTTCAAATATTTCCTCGAATTCCAACAGAAAGTAATTTATATTTCACAACTGAACCGCTTACTCCTTTTTAATCATTATACACATGGCGAATGCCGAAGAATTGGCCGGTCGAAGTGATAGAATCAAGTTCACAGAGAAGGGATTCAATAGTCTGAATAAAATTTGGTATGCTTTTTAATTTATTAGTACTGGATAGGAATAATTGAAACCATGCAACTTTATGGAAACTATTTGCTTTGAATATCTCGATAACCGTGTACAAATAACTCTAAAGAAGTAACTACACAAAAAATATAAATATAAATGTTAGCTGGTTGGGTTTTGTTTCATGGCACATCAAACATTGGTAGGTTATTTAATGCCATTTTAATTCATTTTTATACATATAAACAGTTCAATTTCAAATAATTCAGTTTAACGTAACTATACAGTTTTAATGTTAAAAATAGTTCTTTTTCAAACAATTCAATTGAGCGTAAGTACAATAGTTTTCCACACATATATAAAAACACTTCTATTTCAAATAAATCACTTTAGCATAAGTACAATGTAAATGTCAAACACTTCAATTTGACCCATAGATTGGACCTAATCAGGTGCTACAACTTCGGGCTAGATGGCAATAAAACACTTCTATTTCAAATAAATCACTTTAGCATAAGTACAATGTAAATGTCAAACACTTCAATTTGACCCATAGATTGGACCTAACTACAACTCCGGGCTAGATGGCAATAAAAGGGTGCTTCGCATTCCAAAGCTCCATCATTATTGGAGCCTCACAATGAGATTGTTTAGTGTCATATCCGGGACACTCGTTGGGGGGCTTTTACCCCTCTGCAGACAATCAGTCGGTGTATTCTGCAGCCCAACCGACAGGCCAGTAGATAAAATGTACAATTAACACAATTTCCTAACCTCTAGCTATAGTATAACCCAATTTAGGTTGACATGGCATTAAAATCAATCAGTCAAATACAAATCATTTGCACATATATATAAGAGTTCCTATCTAATACAAATAATTTATACACAATTTTATGGTTTCAAGTATTTCTGTCAAATACTAATAATTTTGAAAGGTCTATTAGATTCATTTGTAAATGTTTGATTGAAATAATTACACAATTTCTAATGTTTCATTGCATTTTATTAAATTTGTATTTTTTTGGTTTGTAAATGATAATTTGTTTGACATTCTTTTTTTACCCCGCTGCAAACGATGCAGTTGGCTCCACTGGCAGAGAAACTTACTCATTTTGATAGAAAACAGGGCAACTAAAAGCGCCACATTGATCTCACCTTCCCAAATATTTTTAGTCGATTGTGGAGGGAGTCATTCTTATTTCCTAAAATCCAGATAATTTTGGTTTCAACAAAGGAATTGCGTAAAAATCTGCCTTTTTTTCACTCGACAAGTGTAGCTTGATTGTAGTGTGATTTGATTTGGATATTTGTTGGTTTTTTTTTTTGGTTTTTTTGACGACATGTCAACTCCTTATGGGTTATTTAATGCTAAAATTTGATTCATTTGTCAACGTTTCCTTATAACTATATTTTTAATGTTTCATTGCATATTTTTTAAATCGCACTTTATTTGTTATAGGATTTCTTTGCAGAAAGTTATATATCAAATATTCTAATACAAATAACTGGCAAACAATAATACGGTTTCACGCTACTAATAATAATTCTAAGTAAACAATAATAGTAGCTTCAAGTAACTGTTCTTGATACCAATAATTTTTACTCACTTATATGGCACAAATTGTGCTAAATCCATTTTTATACAAATAAACAGTTCTATTTCGAACGATTCGGTTTAGCATAAGTATAAAGTTTAATTGTCAAAAACATTTCTTTTTCAAGCAATTCAGTTTAGTAAAATAGTTTTATTTCCAACAATTCAGTTTAGTATAAGAATAGTTTTTTTGTTTACACAGAGTTAAATGTCAAAATTTTTCTATTTCAACCAATTCAGTTTAGCATACAAAAATAATTACATTTCAGTTTAGCATAAGTACGCAGTTTAAATCGTAAAATAATTCTATTTTAAACGATTCAGTTTAGCATAAGTAAGCAGTTTAGTTCTATTTGACCCATAGATAGGACCCTATCATATGCCACGACTCCGGGCCAGTGTGGACCTGGGAGCGATGGCAATGAAGGGGTATTCCGCATTCTCCAAAGCTCTAGCATTACTTGAACCTCACCATCAGATTGTTTAGTATCATGACCAGGACACTCGTTGGTGGGGTCTTACAGAAAAACAGTTGGTGTATTCTACAGCCCCAGCCGACTGGGCAATAGATGGCACCAAGTGTGATGTTATATCTTCGGTGGGAATAAGAACATTGAGACAAGTGTTGGAAGATTCATGTCAGCCACGACTAACCTTCTTAATTGAATTGCTAAGGAGGGGATACCAACTATATATCTTTATTTTTAAAGAGCGTTCGTCAAAGGGAGGCAACTCGTGATAAAACATAACCCCCCACTTTTTATCAAAAAAATAAAAGAAAAGAAAAAAACATGTATATACACAAAAGTAATCAGATAGCCCAAACTAAGGAATGTTCTCATCACTAAACGTTTTAGGCGGCCTTATCATATGATCTAGATGTTTTCTGAGTTCCTTGACGAGTATTTGGTACTATATGTAATATGTTTGTTATTGGTTGTGACAGTGCTGGTTTGTTTCAGTGGTGTGTGTGCTGTGTGCTGTGTCGTTACACCAACTGCTAAGTCTCGGATGGATTCCTGAGAGGCCACAGGTGTAGAAACTTTAGGATTCATCATTGCAGTGGATTTATCTTCCCTCAGATGTTTCCGGTTTCTACGAAGCGATTTTCCAGATGGAGTCTGCACTAGGTAGGATTTTTGCACTGCGTGACGACTACCGGGGACCATTTGCTTGTACCTTGATCAAGTACTTGAACACGTTACCAGACTAGCAAACTGGGGAGGTCTCTGTCGTGTTCATCGTGTTGATATATTTGATCCGAATGCCTTTGGTATAAACCGGTTGCTATTTTTTCTTTTAGTGCCATATTGTTGGAGCATTTCACCGGCAGATTTCCAACGAGCTTTCGGTTGAACAGTAGTTTACCAGGTGAGGGGATCGCATGGTCGATGGGAGTGGATCGTAGGCATAACAACACCATGTCTAAGTCTCGGTTACTTGAGGTTGCCTTCTTGACTGCAGCTTTTATGGCTTGTAGACAGCGTTCTGCTAGGCCATTGAACTGGGGGTATCATGGGGATGATGTACGATGCTCAAATCCCCATTCCTTAGCAAATCGTTTAAAAAGGGTTGAACTATAGTGGGGACCGTTGAATACTCTCTTCGGGATCCCTTGTTCTCCCAGGATTTTCTTGGTGAGATTAATCATTTCCGGGCTGCTGAATTCCTTCAATTTTTTCACCTGAGGATATTTTGAAAATAATCTACCACCAGCATATAATGGGATTCGTTGACTTGAAACAAATCCGTGGCTACAATTTGCCATGGTCTCACTGAAATTTAATGTGGCGTCAGGGATTCTGCACATTGCGCTTTCTGTTGTTCTTGACAAATACCACTGCTCTGTACAGTTCTGTCGATATCCTAATTGATGTTGCTCCAAAATACCCAGCTTTTAGCTCGTAGCTTTCATTTCTCAATTCCTTGATGGCCATGGTGAATTTTTTAAAATATTTCAGGGTGCATTAATTTATGTATTATGATCTGGCCACTCTTCAGTAGGATTCCATTTTCAATGGCCAACACATACGACCAGTATGGTCGTAAGTTTTTGCTAATTTCTTTGAACGTGTCTGGCCAGATTCACCAGATCATCTCCTTAAGTTCGCATAATGTGGGGTCAGCCTTCGTCGCCTGATGTATCTATGTTAACTTTTCCTTAGAGAACTGTACAAAATCCACCCTGCGTTATATTCGAGCAGTTAGTACTGTAGGCTCCTTTTGCGTTGTACCAGGGAGTGGCTGTCCCAAAGAGTCTAATTTGTTTGGGAAAATCCTAAGGAATGTTCGTAAGGGAAGAGTATCGTTTTCTGAACCCGTGTTCACTTTGGCTTTTAATGTGTAGGTGTCTGGCTTCTTAGGAAGCTTTATTTACAGTTCTGCAAAAACTTCGGTTCGATCATCTTTCTGCTGCTGGTTTGTATCAAACGCCAACTGGCCGAATTCTTTGTATAGCTCATTGGGTTCTCTTTTATCGGACTTCATTGAGCATATTCTGTTGCCGCCTTTCTTAGTCGGATGTGCCCAATTCATTCGGCCTTGTGCCTTATCGAAGCAAAGAGCTTTGTAAATTACTGTTTTGTGCTGTTCGTACTCGGCCGTGTCTCCCTTTGTGTTCGTTTTTACTAGGGCACATTTTTACCCAATGGTTCTTTTTTCCGCAAGCCAAACATGTGGTACCTTATGCAGGACATTTTCCTTTTGGGTAGGAATGGGTGCTTACAGTGCCTTTGCTTTATTACATTTATCTCCTGGCTGTCTCCCTCCTGAATCTCGGTCAGCCACTTCATGTGGTTCACGGAAGCTTCGTGTATTCGACTACTATTTAGAGCTTTTTGAAGCGTCAGCGCTATACCTTTCACCAGTAGTTGCTTCTGTAATTCAAGTGTCTCGTTCCGGTTTTAATCTGTTCTGAGCCGTTCTTCGGTTACCTGGTTACCTCTGAATTTACATTTGTTCGCCTGTTGCCTGCATCAAGCAACAAAATCATCAATATTGTCTGTGTCTTTTTGTTTGTATTGACGCGAATAGAAACGTGAAATACGGAAATTAATTTAGGGTTCCAATCGTTCCTCAAGTTTCCGCTATATAACTTCTGGAATTGTTCGGTCGAATTCGCTATCAAATGTCCAAGCGTTGTATCTTCTGAATCCTTCTTTACCAGCTAAAACAGAATGTGATCAACCGAAAAATACAGTTTACACTGCTGCTTGAAAAATTTGAACGAGTCTACTAGATTTTCAGAAGTCCAGCACATACTCGTAACTGGTTCGCATGCACTTGTAGCCATTGTGTTAATTTTGTTGTTGAGTAATGACATTAAACAAACAAATATGTAATATTTAGGTGTACTTACTTGCACACAATTGTTCTGACAGGATGTTTCGACTTCTTATTCGCTTTTTTAATCTCTTTATCAACATGGCGCTCGTGATTCACCACATGTTCCAAAATTATTTTCCAGCTGAAGACTTTCTTTCCTTTTTTTCATCTGGATATCGTCTTTACAGACTTCTTTGTTAATCCAATTGTCGCTGCTACCATGTAATGTTATATCTAAGGTAGGAATAAGAACACTGAGACACATGTTGTAAGATTCATATCGGCCACACTCGGTCCTCTTTAGGGGAAGGGGATAACGACTGCATATCTTTATTTTAAAGAAGTTCGTCTAGGGGAGGTAACTCATGACATAATACCAAGTATTCCTATCTAATACGAATAATTTTAAACAGATCTATTCGACAGAGGATATTCTTAGTCCCGTTGACAAGGATGTGAAAAGTCTGTGGCAAAGATATCTGTTGTATTGGTTTTCAATGAAAGTACAATTGTATTATTCATAATTTTAAAAAAAAATCATGTTTCTAATGTTCTAACATGAAGAGAATGCAGATTCATCTATTTAGATAGCATGTCAACCTGTCAAGGTATTTATGCCTAAAAGTCAAAAGGAAATCGTGTTCCTTATACGCTCATATTTACATTTTTGTGCAGTTGTTTATTTTTGAACTTGGTTCTATCAAATATGAGTAATAAAAGGTTTTCGGCCTGCATGTAAGGTTGTTAGCGAGGTATTTTAATACCTGTGTAAACGATAGATTAGTCAATGTATGAAAGCCTAAAAAGAGCAAAGCTGTATAATGTAAAAACTGTCATTGTAATAAAACTCGAATTCTTGGCAGAAGATCATCTTTAAAATCGAAATTTATGTTACGAAGAAAATCACATAATAGAAAAAAATGTCAATCATTGGTCATAGTATTTACTTAGCTTGGCACAAAGCCACAGATATGAAGAACAAATGGTGACAACTCATTTGTAGTATCTTTGTAGATGGGCTTAGCTAATGTAAACAAAAAAAAAAATGTTGCTCACTAAGATATCTAGCATATTTATATTTACCAACCCTTAGCTAATGGTCATTTTCTTAATATACGTCATTTACTAAGCTTAGTAATAAGGAGAACCCAGTGAGAATTGAACTCACAAAAGAAATATTACTATTTTGTAATCCCATTCTCCATCTAAAATTAAAATATATATTAATTGCTTTACGGGTAATTTCGAAACCGTAAAAGATTCTCCGAAGACATTACATGGGAATGCCTCCAAATATTATCTCTCTTGGAACTGGTCCAAAGCAAAATGTTTGAGTCATTGATTCTTTTGAGTACATAAACTGTTTACCCATAAACATGTTTTTGGAGTTACTTCCTTGCTGTTCGTTGAAATAGTTTGGTTTCTTTCTTTGTTTAGTAGTATATCAACCTTTATGTGTCATTTAACGCCAAAGCCATCCTTATAGAAGGATTGCTGGGGTTCATGCATTACCCCAGGGTATGAGTCCGAAAGTGAACGCAATATCGCCTCTGAAGTTCGAACTCGCTTACTTCAATGCTACAATCCAATACATTAACCATTTCACCCTGGGGAATCCCCTTGTAGAAATAGATCTGCCATGAACAAAAAAAGGGGATTAGTTTACTACTAAAGAACAATATAAAACTTATTCGCCAATTTTTCAAAAATGACTGCATAGCCTAGGAATTTGACTTAGGCGGGTATATTAGCGTGAAGTGTTAGGTCATCTATGTAGTCTTTGTCGGTTATAGTTTTTGCGGGGAATCGTCTGCTTCTTGCCTTTTCCAATATGAAATCATTTCCTTTTTGTAGATCTTAGGATGTTCGAAGTACGTAACATAGGCAGAATATAAAAAATATGGCGCTAATATATAGCCTTTCAAAGCTCCAGCCTTAATGTCGAAGAAGTCAGTGTCTTCATCAGATGAGCGAACTGTTGCTTTGGTGTTTTTGTAAAGCATCATTATAGCGGTAACATTTTTTTCGGGAAAACCATACACAAGTAGTATTTATTCTATCTTTCTTTTGCATATGGAATTGAATCCCTCGGAGAAATCTACGAAGATTAGTGTTGCCTCTAGATACTTTGCCCCTACTCCTTCGATGATCCAACATATTGTCAGAATTTGTGTGATTGTGGAGTCGGATATGATTGAAAAGTAGGATATTATAAGCCTCAACAGCTATAGCAGTTATTTTTATACCTCTGTAGTTCATAGGGATTCCGAGGACACCTTTCTTGCAGATTGGAAGGATGCAACTTTTCGTCCATTTTTCTCCAAAGTTTTGTTTATAGACTGATTTGCATAATTAGAAAAGTATGTTGTCAAATTTTCTTGTTTTGTAAACTTCAGGGGTATTTCATCTAGGCTTGCAGCGTTTTCGTTTTTAATTTTTTTCAATCCTGCGTCAAGTCCTTCCTCCTTTAAACTCCTTTTGTTTTATGTCTTTTTGTCTAGTGATAATTTTCTGTATAGGTTTGCCAGTGATTCCAGGAGAGTTTCCGAGTGGAATCTTGAAATGTTCTTTCTACTTCTGCATTCTTTCTTTTTGATTGGTAGCTTTTAGTTTTGCTTTCAATGTACTTTTCCTTCCGTTCACTTCATTCGTGGTCTGCCGTGCTAATCGTGATTGTTTATCTTCTATCGAATTTCTAATTCTATCGATTTAGCCTTGAATATATCCTGTTCTTTTTGGTATGTGTTTGTTAGTTCTCTCGGGACTTCCTTAAGGTTCTGCGCGTTGAAATTTGTTAGGTTCGCTTCTTTTTTAAAGTTAAGATGCTTTTTTTAAAGTTATCTCGTTTCTCCTAAATTCTTGTGACTCCCATGGGACGCTACATTTGGCTCTTGATTCGGTTGGTACGCAATCGGCTGCTGCTTACATGTGAGTAGTAAAAAAGTTATCATATTTGTCATTCGGAATAAGTTTTTCAGTTGTCTCCTAAAGAATATCAAATTTGTTTCTTACTGTTACCTTTTATTTATTCATATTCATTTATATTTATTGTTTATATCTCTGTTGGTAAGTCATAACGTGCGGTTGTGACAATTTCTTATTTCTGCGTTGACTCAGGGGAATCTTTGCCGAGACGATTCTATGATTGAAAGATATTCTTTCTAAAGAGAAGTACGCTTCATAGTTCAGAACACTATTTATCCACTTCTTGATTATGAATATATAATTTAGCTGTGCTTTAGAGTTATTTGTGTAGGTGTTGGTCCATAATTTTCCCTTCTATTTTTAGAATTTAGTGTTTAGGCATGAAAGACTGATTTCGAGTGAAAAATCTGCTAGATATTCACCATTTCTATTTGGCAAGTTGTGTAAGCAGAATTTGATACTTCCATCTTTGCTTATTTAAACATTCATGTTTCCACCGATGATTAGAACTTTGTGCTTGGGAATATGTGAAGCAAGGGAAGCCTGTCGTAAAAACTTATTATATGCGATTCATCACTAGTATTGGTGGGATTGTAACAAGAGACGATCGTTGTGCAGAGATTGCCATTAACAACAGCATACATAATTTTCGTGTGGATTTACTCGGTGTTATTTATTGATTTTAAGGCATGAGGACTGGGAATCATTCCTCTGCCTTCCACGGTGGCATTAACTGATTTTTTCTACACAGATGACGAAGCAAATATCCAACCATTACTGGTATCATGGTCTTTTCAATCTTGTTCACGATGGCAATATCTATGTTCTTGCACACACATATAATATCTTTATTGTGCTCAACTGGAGCAATGTAAGCTCGAGCAGGTGGATTATTGTGTTTAAAGTTTTAAAGTTAAAAGTTGCTATGTTAACGTTTTTCCGTTGAAGTAAATTGGGTTTGGTTTTAGGCTTTGCGGCTGATTTTTCGAATACTGAGGTCAGTGCTCCAATCTTGCTAAAAGCACCCCTTGTTTACCCACATGAAGGGCAGTACGGTTTGGATTAGAACCATGAGATTCTTTTGATGGCTGTTTTTTTTTCTCCTCATCAACAGATATCACCCAAAGAGATTAATTTCAGTCGCTACCTGACTGAACTATATGATCCTAACCGTAGACCTATGAGGCTCTTCCGCCTAGCATCTGGTAAAGTTCGTGGTTGACCCAACTTTGGATTCATCCACCTTACTTCACATCCCTTGGTTTCCTTTGCTATATGCTTGTGTTGCTTGTAAAATACTCTGCTCACTCAGAGACTTTTATACAGCGAGGCAGGATATTTGAGTGGTTATAGAGGCAAGAAAAAAATCCCCCTTTCATTTTCTTAAGTTTTAACTTAGGAAAATTCAACTGAGATATTTTATCTAGATCAAGCACATGTTGGCTTATCTGTTCTATAATGCTTAGTTGAAATTATTCTAGAGAAACTGATTCTTTGTTTTATGAAAAAAACTTAAATGCCCATTTCCTTTTTATTCGAAATGGGCCGCAAGAAAGGGAATAATTGTTTACCAGGCATTTTCATTAGTTATATTCTCGGGTTAAAGAAGTATGTTTCACATCTAGCATAAAGTTTAAGTGAGTCCAACTGACAAGAATGAAAAATATAAGGTAGAAATTTTCATTTATTTATTTGCTTAAATGTCTTAATAGCCTTAATGACGGTCTCTGCTTGTTCCATTCCCAAATGAAGAGATGAAAACTTCATTTTTTAAATCTGAAAATATAAGTTATTTCAAACTCGTGAAAATGCCCGGTAAACAATTTAATTGATCTTTAAGGTTCTCAACCCCTTAAGGGTCATTTCATGAGTGGGAGTTAGGGAATCACGTTCATTGAACATTCATATTTCCATTTTTTGTGTGTAATTGTTTAAGAGTTTGTTGTTCTTTTACACTGCCCAATCGAATATGAATAATTTTTAAACAGATCTATTTGACCGATAATTTTTAAACAGATCTATTTGACCGATCAGAGTGGACCTGGGAGTAAATGAAGTGAAGGAGTACTCCACACTTACCATAGCTCCATAACGTATAATATCCTGGAGGCCAAAAGAAAGAAATTCTGAATCATCTAAGCAATGGAGAAAATAAAAAAATAAATCACCAAAAGTATTAGAGAAGTCCACATGTATGAATCTCAAACAACTGAAATTCAACTTTTTATGTCGTTTGTTACATTAAAAAGGCGAGTGAAAATAGAACTATGTAAAAAAAAAATACATTGAAAGTTTGAATGAAGCGAAAATCAACAAATTTCTTTTCAAATTGGGGCAACATTCATTTGCTGGTAAAAATGAACCATTTTTTAAAATTTTACGTTCTAAAAGTTCCCCACAACATTCCCGGTCCATATTTCAAAGAAGAAGTATCCCCATCTTTAAAATGTTTAAAACCAGTTTTGAACAGTGCGATCAGGTATTTTATTTCCTTCCATTGTCTTATTTCTGCGAATGACCGAATCAACTTCAAGGCTCATTTTAAAATTATGTATAAAAAGTTTTAGAATTTCAGTTCTTGTACAAGCCATTTATAACAGCAATAAGAAAATAGTAATGTTTTTGGTTAATTTAATGCTAAATCCATCTCTGTAGAAGACCAGAAATGGTAAAATTTAACCATAGCTGGAGGAATAAGTGTGTGTGTGTGTGTGTGTGTGTGCGCGCGTGGGGGGTCTCATACTTTTACCAAGGGTATTAATCCGAAAGTGAACGTAATAGCGAACTCGCTTACTATGATGTCACCGCTAGCCACAATGTCACGGGGACTCTCCA
Source organism: Sepioteuthis lessoniana (assembly GCA_963585895.1). Classification (NCBI taxonomy): domain Eukaryota; kingdom Metazoa; phylum Mollusca; class Cephalopoda; order Myopsida; family Loliginidae; genus Sepioteuthis; species Sepioteuthis lessoniana. The sequence goes on from CAUZXS010003739.1 coordinate 95,090, forward strand.
CTTCTCAACAATAAAGAGCATCGTAAATATGGACACCTGCTGTTGCAGTTGGGTCCATCTCCTTACAGTCATTATATAAAAGATTGATAAGAACAGATATTTTAAGGGAGATAACAAATACCGACTTCGAAGATCATCAAATACACAGAAGAATGTATCGACAATCAAGATAAAGATACCCGTCCCCACAAAATGTGTGAAGTAAAGTTGGCGACCATAATCGAGGGTGACCCGAAGGCTCCCTTTTCGATAGCTACTACACCAAGGTGTAAGGAAGGGCGCTACTTTTTTCTCTGGATTGCTCCACTTTACCCTTGATCCGTACCTTATAATGCTGAGTGTTAAGCAAGGAGGCATCAAGTACCATTTTTTGAGTCTTTGGTATGACTCGACCTGGGATTGAACCCAGGTCTCCCGGGCCATTGGCGAACACTCTAACCGCGAGGCCAATGTCCGTTTCTACACAATGTGTAGAATAATGAAAATATTTTATCTCGGTTCATAATCGTATATTAATGCTTTATGGTTGATCGATTCCCTTATATGGGTCATAAAGTGAGAAAAGAGTTTTAAAAGAAATAGTCACATTTTAAGATTCGTTGGTGTTCGTTTAAAACGATGTAATGGGAACCAAACAAAACAGCTATTTTCAGTATTAGCTGTTATTTTTTTAAAATATTTCTCTAAAACCAGATATTTTAACAAACGTCCCCATACTAAATGTAAAGCTAGAGTAACGCTGGTGAACGGCGTTGAGCCTGATTTAAACTAAAAAGTAACAGGGCATAGATCAGAATTTAGAGAACAGATTTCTCTTGTTACTCTCTACATTATCTTGTCACACTAACACCATATATATATATATATATATATATATATATATATTGACTTGAATAAACTTATACTGGTTTGTATTTCATAGATGTTCATCTCTATCTCAGTCTGTTCATAGTTCAATCTAGTTTACATTAAATTTCTCAAACTTTACTGATCAACTTTTTTCCACGAAGCCTGGAAAACTATATATATATGTATGTGTGTGTGTGTGTGTGTGTGTGTGTGTATGGAAATCTTTTTTGTTTGTGTGAACCCAGTTTAATAGGTGCCTCTCAAATCCCTGAGAAAATTGAAAACATTCTTAAAACCAAAACTCGTTTAATTTTCATTCTCGTTTCTGCCATAAAAAAAGCAAATTTCAAAAATTAAATGAATTTTAAAAAATTTTCATTTTGTACACCCTGCCAAAATCCTGACTGGCACTATTCCAAAACTGTTGTTGCCATTTCTTGGGTGAGGCCTCTCCCAAGAGATTCGGAACTTAAGGATTCCTTGCTTAACACAGATTTTATTCGTTTTCATAACAAAAATATCTCAAATTAAACCACATCCGCTTAGCAGAAAGAAAAAAATAGTTGATGTACTGATCTACGGTGAGTAAGATTGATTAATTTAAACGGTCTGACAAACTATTTAGGGTTAATTTATACCTAGAGGTTAGGGAATCTCGATGAGCCCCTATCTTAAGAAACAATATATATATATATATATAGCACACAAAATACTATAAAATTGTGATGCTAACGATTCTTATGATAAATCTTATGATAGATCAGAATTAGAAATTCGGTAATTTTGCATCAAACCGTTTTGTCATTCAACGATATTTACTAAATCTAATTTTGTTCATCATACATGTTGAAGAAAAAGAGGGTGAGTTTAGAACTCTTCAACACTTGTGAATAGACTTATGAATAGACTGTGCTTGCTAACATTTGCTTTACGGTAAATGTTCTGATTAGCAGGTTTATAATAAGAACAAGAGCACTAGATGTCCTTACCATCCACACCCTTCCATATAAATAAGCATATTTTCTGTAATGGGGTGAGTTAAACTGAATTTTTGGCGGGATTTTTACTGCGCATGCGTTACTTGCCAAGTGATATTTGCGAAAGAAATAAGCTTGTAATAAGAGTGGGGATGAGGTAAGAGGGTTGTCGGAGTTGGGAGGGAACTCAATGGGAGTGTCAAGCTGATGACTCAAATGCGACCGGAAAAGAATTTCTAATAAATTGTTGGCGACTAATTCCCCTTGTCCAACCCCCGTCTCCTTCGCCCGCCCAAAAAACTAGCCATCGACATTGTCAGAGATTTTAATGCAGATGACTTCAGAATTATTATAGGATTTGAAGCTGGCGCGAATTTGAAAATAAAATGGTTGAAATGTGAAATATTATTTTAAAAAATGAATATTACCTTCCCAACATTTATCACTATTTAAATAAGGAAAAAAAATGACAGTAGACTGACAGAAAAAGTGAAATTAAAAGGCATTTTCTCTCGGTACGCATAAATTGTATATAATATAAATGGTATATATATATATATATATATATATATATATATATACACA
>CAUZXS010003739.1:105000-142500 GCA_963585895.1 Sepioteuthis lessoniana
GACACGGCTACAGACCCACCATTTTGTGCTCAGAAAGATCACGTCAGATATTAATAGCAGAAGGATCAATATAACGACTCAGGTACTGGGTAAAAGATGTGATTTTAACGGCTTGTCAATCAGTCTGGAGTTAGGAAATTGTATTCATCGTACATTTCTATTTATTTTTATTTAATTTTTTTTTTTTGCACACAGTTATACGGTATCAAGTATTCCTAATACAAATAATATGCACACAGTTGTATAGTTTCAAGTATTCTTATCTAATACTAATAATTGTTTCAAGTTATCTTTTCTGTCTAATAATAATTATTTGTTTGCACACAGTTATATAATTTCAAGGAATTAGTTTTTATAATAATAATAATGATAATAATAATGTCAAATAATTAATCTTAATCTAAATAATTTACACTGATACAAAAATAAGGTATTTCTATCCAATACTAATAATTTTAAAAGATCTATTTGTGCCATCGCTGGAACTAACAGGTTACTACCCCTCTGGGTCGGAGTGAAGCAAAGAACAATGGGAATAAAGGGATTCTCTACTCTCCTCAGTTCTCTAGAACAGGATCCTCGCCGTCAGATGCTGTTTAGTACCAAACCCAGAATACAAAAAGTATTGAGAATGAAGCTTTAAATTAAAAAATAAATAAATAACGAAGACGTATGCAGAGAAAGTGATAATTAGTAACCAGTGCCATTATTTTTAAAAATAGGAATGTTTGGCAAAACACAGGATTGTGTAAGTGCAACACACTCTAGTCGTTAGATCAAGTTAATTCAGCTTTTTCTTGTTTCCTAAACTGAAAATTATTCTCAAGGTTAAAACCTGATAACTTGAGGACATTAAAAGAAATATCAGGACACAGCTTCACCCCATATCAAGAGGAGTTTCAGAGATGCTTCGACTATTGAAAAACTTACTCGACTGAAGTTGCTGAGTGCCAACTACTTTTAACGAAAATTAACGTTTAATTCTATATATATATATATATATATATATATATATATATATATATATATATAGTTTGCTATATTTGTGAATAAAATAGGGTTCAGTATCGTTGATAGAACATATCTAAGTTTGGATTTCGTCGAAAGTTAACGATGCTTGTTGACAGTCTATGATATAAAAAAGTATGAATGTGTAACTAAAACATCGCAATAACATTATGGCGATAAAAAGATTTATTAGAGCTACACATTTAAAATACTGTGAATGAATAAAGAATTTTCCAGTTCAATTTGCAACTGAATGATACTCTCCGTTCCCGCTGGACGTCATTTTCCAAATTCTTGATATAAAAAGAGATAACATTAAAATGCTATTTAGAATCTTTCACTCCTTGCTTAGTATGGATGGCTGTTTCACCTAGAACCCAGTTGTTTCATAGGATATCTGGTATTAGAGTAATTCCTCAAATGTCTTTTATACTTATCTTTCTCATTGTCTGACTCAAAGGAAAATTTTCTGTTGTTACTTCTAGGGCAGGGATTGTGTTTGATTTCTTAAATAATGACATATCAACCTTCGTGGTTTATTTAATGCCAAAGCCATCCTTGTTGATGAACAGCAGTGAAAATATTAAATCTAAAGTTGGAGGATAATTGAACACAATAGTGTGACTGGAGTTCGAACTTCCTTACTATGATGTTGCAGTCATGCACGTTAGCCACCACGAGGACTTCCCCAGGTCTTCGGGGTATTGTTTATTGTTTTTCTTAAATAGTTTTAATAACGTCAAAACTTTTAATAGAGAGATCTGATTTAAACCCTCAATTTGTATCCTAAAAGTTAGGTTTTACTCAATCGTATAAAGTAGATTTCTAGCAAAAATCTGGCCAAAAACCAAAATGATGACCTTTTCATACGATTTTTTTTCTGATCACCAGTAAACTGAATTTAGACGTTAAAAAGTGTTGCGTACGAGCAATAACCACAAAGAAGTCATAAACACCCTGTCGGGGGGGGGGGCTTACATTATGTCGACTGTATCTTCTGCAGAGGTGTAAGACCCCCACCCTATTTCAAAGGAATTGCCCGGGAATGCTAGACTGCATTTGGTTGTGAGGTTCTAGATCTAGAGCTCTTGGGTGGGTGGAGTATCCCTTCATTGCCATTACTCCCAGGTCCACTCTGACTCAGAGTGGTTAAAATTCCATCTTTGAGTCAAATAGATCTGTTTGAAAATTATTTGTATAAAACGGGAGTACTTGATATCATTACTGTGTGTAAATTATTTATATTAAGAAAAGGTATTTGAAGCTGTTCCTGGGAATGGAGTAGCGCCCTCCCCTACACCTTGGTGTAGTAGCTATCGAAAAGGGAGCCTTCGGGTCACCCTCGACTATGGTCGCTAACTTTATTTGAAGCTGTAATTGATTATTATTATTAGTTACTTGAAACTGTATAAATTATTTTTCTTTGATAGAAATACTTGAAATCATGATATCAAGTATTCCTGTGTGTAAAAAAAAACAATTAAACAAAACAAAAAAATGTAAATATGAACGTACGCAATTCCCAAACCTCTGGGAATAAAATAACCCTAGATAAGTTGACATGCCGTCAAAATCAATCAATAAGAAGCCGTAAATATTAACATTTCAACGATGTTTATTTAGTAAAATTCATAAAAATCATTGTTCTTTGTTGCAAGATTCTGCGTGTGAATCAGGTCTTTAACTTTTCTTTTTTTCCCATTAAATGATTTCATCAAACATTTTCGCGTTTCGACTGTTCTATTCTCCAACCTTCATTGAATGAACATGCCATTTATGAATCGGGAAAAAATAAAATCAGCAAAGATTTTAAAGAAAAATGCTGTTAGAAATTTAACTCACTCAACATTTTAGAATTTTCCTACCAAATTTCTAAAATTTGTATCGCAACTCAGCCTCATGTTTCTATGTCGGCAACAAAAAAAAAGCCTGATTGTCTGTAAAGGCGGGAGTGTCGACCTGATACATCTCCAAAAATAGAGGAGGAAGAGAAGATTTTTACCTTCTTTCCTCATCCCAGCTTTTGTGTTGCCTTCTCCCTCTCTCTTGTAGCCTTCATTTGCATCTCACGCTTATTCTCCTCCCCTTCAACTCACTCGCTTTAAAATGTATTCTAGGTGGCGTTGTTTGCCGCCCACTTCGTTCTGGGGGCCTCTACTCCTAGGATGAATGAATTACTCATACAGAACATACTGTTGGACCGCTATCAGACGCACTATTTGGGCCTGCTTCGTAAAATCACCCTCCCGTTTGCCGGTAAGTAACCAAAATTGACCAACGGTACTTTGGGGTGATTTAGGGTATGTTGTAAATACCTGTACAAATCCTGGGATTTTTTAAAATCCATTTTAAAAAAAGTTTTAGAAAAATGTTCAATATTATCTTTGTTATAGCATTAAATGGTTTCTGCTAGCAGACAACATTTTCAGGATTTCTTAGATTTTTTTTTTTTTTTTTGTAATTTTTCTAAACTTTTTTCTCCCTCTTTTTTTTTTTCTCCCTTTGAGGCATCGTATAATGTAATGATTAGCGATCTAAGTTACCAAACTATTGTTAGTGAGTTCGATTTTCATTCGATACTCCCCCAGAGTTTACTTATTCATTTTATCTTTTCACCCTCCCTTTCTATCTCTCTCCTTATTCTTTTTCTTATTATCTTGCTTTTGTGTCCATTTTTTTTTTTTTTTTAATAGAAATAGTAGTAGTTTAGTTGGCGACCATAGTCGAGGGTAACCCGAAGGCTCCCTTTTCGATAGCTACTACACCAGATTTTTTTCACTTTTCGATACCCAGAAAAAAACAAAATTCATCCATTCCTTTTGGTCATCTATCTCTATTTTTGTTTTACTTTATCTTCTCGAAATAAATAAATCACATCTATATCTCTTGCCAAAATTCAGGAGCTCCTCTTTTATTGTTTTACTTCAGATCCAATTTTTTTAAAAATTTTATTTCCCAACTTTTTTCTTGTCATACAAAGCCTCTTTTTCCTTCACCTTGCTCTTTCTCTCTCTCTATGTGTGTTCCTCATCGCCGGGTCTGTGATGCACGTGCTAAACACGTTGTATGACGACAACTGATAACCTTTCTCTGTTCGTTTTTCACCGGTTATTTTCTCATCCCCGCTCTCCTTTTCTTTTTTTTTGAACTAGCGCATATATAATTGGGGTAAAAGGTAACGTTTATGAAGATGAACTAATTGCGTCTAATTTTATCTTGTTTTCATTCCTTATTTTATTTCAGAAAATTTTGGCTTATATATGAATTTCTTTACATTTTAAAATATGCTTCAATTCTTTGTATAAAAAAACAAATACAAACTTATGATATTATAGCTTATCTTAATTTTATTAAACAGTTTTGCCTAACTCGTGTATGTATATATATATATATTACCCTCCATTTTCAAGTATACTTTTTATTTCTTGTATAAAAACAGAAAAAAACAAAACTCAGCTCATAAAATTGGGGTACAAGGTCACATTTATAAAGAAACTATTTCTCGACTTATTCTGTTTTTCTAGCTTAAATTAATTCTAAACATTTTGGCTTATATATTAGGGCAATAAAGAGAGAGGAGGGAGAAAGTTCTCTTTTCTGCGCAGTGGGGGTTGGTATTGCATCTGGCAAATTCTTGGCATATTTTTGGTAGTCTGCAGATTGTGCCAGCGGTGATGATAGACTAAGTCACGTACTCTTTACTAAATAAGATATTTCAAAAGGGGAATCAAGAGATTATGTTATTTCTAGATTAAATAAAACTATCTGAAATATATTAAAGGAAGAAAGAGGAAGAACATAACAGGATTTTTACAAAGAATAGGCATCCCCATTCAGATCTATAGCAGACTCTGATCTTACATAAGATAAAAATTGCCGTATTGGTGGCTATGATAGTTGCGTTTTTCTTATGGTACTAGAAATCCGAAGGCCGATTTTTCAAAAATCAAAGGCCCTCCCCATTTAGCATGTCAGTACAACACAATCTGCAAAACTCTTATTAGACATTAAGTCGTATTAATCTAAGCTTAGTAATTACTTATCAGTTTAAAGTGAACGATACGGTTTCAAGTCGGAAGAAAAAAGAAATTTAGACTTCAAGAACACGTGAACTCGTTGGGTTCCCTTTATTACAACTGACCATGATGATATCGATATTTGCCATGAGTGAAGTGTTAATTAGCATTTCATGATCATCAACTTTTATATCGAAAATTTGGAAGATACAAATTCACGTTCAGCGCTAACTTTAACTGAATTTTTTAAAAAATTGATTGATTTTAACGGCATGTCAAAGCGCCCGGGATTATTTCATGCCTGGAGATTTGGGAATCGCATTCATTGTATTTTAATATTTACATTTTTTTTTTTTTTTTTTTTTTTTTGGTGCAGTTGTTCTTAGGTTTTGCTTTTGCTCACGGTTATATCAAGTATCGCTATCAACCATTTGCCAACAGATTTGTTTGACCCATAGATTGGACCCTAACAGGTACTACTTCTGAGTCAGTGAACCTGGGAGTATTGGCATGGAAGGAGTACCTCCACACTCCTCAGAACACTACCAGATGCAATTTAGAGTCATATTTACTACATCGATGAGTGGAGGGAGCCTCTTACCAGTCGGTAGGGGTTACAGTCGGGATATTCAAACGCCTCACTAACAAAACGTGCTTTTTCCTTTATTAAAGTTAGAGCATTTTAAGTGTTACAAAGATAGATGGATGTCACTGGAAAAAGAAAATGAACGTACGAAAAGAAAAAATAGTTTTAAACTTAGAGAGATCAGCCAAAAAAATGTCCATGTGTAGTTTTAAGAAAAGAAAAAGGTTTTATTTCAGCAAAATTCGCTGTACAAAAAAGATAAAATCAGATTTTTTTTGAGTCAGCAAATTATTTTCTTTAACTTAAAAAAAAATTATCAGTATCTTTGCTACTTTCCTTCCGCCTTTTGCCAAATTAGCTGACTCCCCCCAAACACTCTGCATTATTGCGTCATATTCTAGGAATATTTCCATATATATTTACGCAGTTGGATTAGACTTCAAATGACCCCCCTCACTGCACAAATATAAACAGATGTTCTTGAAAAAATGTACAACACAAAGCAGCTATAAATAGCTAGCATAGTACCCGTAAAAAGTAACTGGTTTATTTCTGTACTGATTGGTACTTTTGTCAGTGATCAGAGTATAGTATCTGTGCATGCTATCCAGAATAAAACTCGGCATTTTTGCCGAGGATAAAGAATCATTGTAGTCTCTCTGCGCTTTTTTTCTATTCACGTCTTTGGGCGGGTAACTGAGCTGTGTTGTCTTTGGTAAGAAATGCTTTCACTCCTTCCGAAATATAACGCATCGGTATCACAATGAATTGAAATTGCTAAGGGTCATAGGTCATTTAGCGTGTATATATTTCCTTAGAGTTTTAAAGTTCAACCTTCAGATTAGCTACCGAAACGAAAACAAATTTTCGGTCAAAATTGCAAATTCAATTCTTGATATTTTTCAACCATCAGAAATAGTTTATTCGGGAAAAAAAAATTAACAAGTAGCAGTAAAGTCAGTTGGCAACGAAAAATACAGATTGATGTCTTTGTATAAACCGGGTTCAAATACAGTTGTTGGCGTTAAAATATAACTGGGATTAATTCATATTTTCGCACCAGAATTTTCATTGAACTTACATTATATACGTAATCCTAACCTTTAAGAAAGGCATGAATTCAACTCTTCCCTCTCCAGCAACAGATAAATAGTTGGGCAGACTAGATTCTTTAACCTCGATATGGAAACGGATCTAAGGGAAGGGAAATTGAATTCAAACCTGTTAAACTCTCCTTAAAAATTGACCTTGTGTCGCATCCTGCTCGCGTGAAGAGGGTTGAGTAAATATATAAATGCGTAATCGTTAAAATGAATGAAAGTTTTGATTCGTTAAAAAAATTCTACTTGTAATGCCACAAGTTTTTAAAGGAATCCTGTATAAGACCGAAAGCACCGAATTTATTTTATTGAAATTTTAAACGTTAAATGAATCTGATCTTTAACAGCTATCACAAAATGAGAGAAGGGTGGTTGTCAGTTGCTTCAGTGGAACCGAGGGCGTAAATTTCTCATTCACCCCCAAACACATGAGAATTTGGATAAATCTATTCATCATTTCGATTTCCGTGTCTCGCCAGGCATTTCACACGCCTCTCCAAATCACTTCACTTTAAAAAATGAAAAATTTCATATTTTGTCAATTTTTCTTTCGTTGGCGAACTCTTTTGGCGCCCAAACTTTTGGGTGGCAACTCCCCACCTCCTCTCTCTACTTATCTTCTATTCTACCCCCCCCCATCTCCCTTCCACAAAATTACTATTATAGTTGATTGTAAAACTTTCTGGTGTGTGTAGAGACAATTCAACAACTTTTTTTTCTTTTGGAAACTCGACCACCAAGACAATCTTTTTCTTTTCTGTTTTAATATTATTGCAACAACAATCCTGCTCATATGACTGGGTAAATTTCAGATCTTTGAAATTAAACAATTTCTTGTGCCCCCAATGAAAACTGAACCGAATACTTCTTCCAGTATACAATTAACATTAAATCGTTCTGACAGCACGTATTATCTTATATATTTCTCTCCGTCCTTCCCTATCTTCTATCGCTCCCGACAGGTCCTCCAAACTACATCCAGTATCCACACAAAGCTGTCACTGGATAAAACTACGTGCTACAGGGCCTTTTCTACAGTTTCTTGAACTTGTAACCAATTCATTTCTTTAGGCATAAATTGTATCCCCCACCCTGTATTAATGTATTGGTTGACCCTTGATTTATCATCACAGAATCATAAAACTTATAGAGTCAAAGGTTAATGCCTGAAAATTAGATCTTCAAGATTAGACGAGTATGTACAGCAATTGACTGAATATCAATATTTGAAATTCTAGCTTTTACTTTGGTTTGAATGCCGATCCTTAACACTAATGAGCATTTGGTAACTACCTCAGCCACCTCACATAATATAATGGAAAGGTTAGCAAACTTTTGTGAGTTCGATTCTCACTGTGCACTTTATTGTAACAAACTAAGCTATGTAAATTGCTACCTCAGCAGACAAGAAATCATTTCAATTTTTATTAAAATCTTTTGTTTTGTTGGTTGAGCATGGTAGCAACCTTAACTGAACGGCGGTAGGTGAATTGCAGCCTTCCCTGAAAATCTTATTTTAGGGTTATCAGCAAGAATCGCAAACGCAAATTTCTGGTGTGTACATTTTTCTTTTCTTATTCGCCTATTTTTGAAATTAGATAAAGTTGTCAGCCACTTTCTAAATTCTTGCGATAGCATTTTCTCTTTTGCAAATATTTATATATCATTTTCAACAACAAAAAAACGAAAAAAACTTCCTGAACAAAATTTCAACACATTTTTCTAGTTTTGCAAACTATTTCCAACAATTCAATTTTCCGGGCGTTTTTTCCTTTTGTTTTAAAGTCAATCTCTTTTAAGTAGTGTGACACACACACACACACACACATATATAGGAAAAGATAAAATACAGACGAACTGCTACTGCTATCATTACTAATGGCCATTCTGATCTAATTTGCCACATCTCTTTAACCTCTTTCGTCTCTCACTCAAAACCACACAAAGGGGACCTTAGTAATTTAAAAAGCTTTTTGCTTAGATTTGGCACAAGGCCGTATGAATGGGGCACTCAAGACTCAAACTCATTCGTGAAGGTTTGCTAGTCATAACACCATCCGAGAACAAAGAACTTTAATATCTCTACTCGAACAACACTACCTAATATTACAACTGGATTTTCAGTATTTTACAAATGTTACCCGTAAAAATTCAACGGTTATTGCCAAATATCAGTATATTTAATCTACCTATAAAATGAAGTAATTTTTGTTTGCTTTATTTTTTGTCGGCAATTTCGTCAAGGATTTGAGCAGGGCTTCTCAAAAGTTTTAATTGTAACTAAATTTAATTTCCATTCACCTCCCAAATAAATTAAATCAATATTAAATTAGAAAATATAATTTGCGTATGTTTAATTGAATTTTCATGAGAAAAACATCCTGTATTTAAAGCGCAACTAATTTCAGTTGTACATTGTCATCTCGACTAAGTTTAAACATCACTTAATGAATACCGTTCTTTTATTTAAGTGGAACTCATGGCAAATCTAAAATTACATTAAATTCTTACAGGGAAATTCCCTGTAAGGATTTAATGTAATTTTAGATTTTGTAAAAAAAAAAAGGTGGGTCTGGCTATATTAGAACTCTTAACACTTATATTGCTAATAATAACTTACACTGACTAACAACGGTTTAGAAGCGTTTAAAAATAATGTAGATTATAGTATCCTGACACCTACTTTATAGATTACACTTTGGAAGATATTATGAAAGCATAACGTACTTGAGAAAAAGAGAGGACTTCAGATCATTCTTCAAATTTTGTGTTAATAATATAAAAAATGCATAATATGAAATTACTATGAGAAATACTTTTTGGCTTAACGGTATGTCAACTCTTAATAGATAATTTGATGCCGAAGTCAGTCCTTTTTAGGGAAGGTGCTAACAATTACGTAATGTTTTTTCACCGTTGTATAGTTTCTAGTATTCCTATCTTATACAAATAATTTGCATCCATTTATATTGGTTCAAGTATCTTAAGCAATTATTTTTTCAAGTTCTAATAATAATCCTTTGTAAATAATTATAGCTTCAAGTTTTTATACAAATGATTTGTGTACACGTATATAGTATCAAGCACTGATTCCCTTGACTCTCAATATCTGCCATCAATCTAAGCCGGTCTTTTGGGCAGCATCCAGGTGAATCCAGGCATAGAGGTGATGACTGTAAGTCTTTGCTGCTCGGCCAACACTGGTTTGTCCAAGTGTGGGAGTTCATCGAAGAACCTCGTTCATAATTTCGGACCTATTTCTCCAGTATATCTGGTTCTTGCTTTGATGTTTTGTGAGATGGGAAGTAGGTGGCCGTACAGCTGATATCTTGTGAGGTGCTGTTTTTAGGATTTATCCAAAACACCACTCGGTATCCTTGTGTAGTTCCCATCTATTTTTTTCTTCAACTGTTGAGTTAAAATCCTGGGGGGTGCATTTATACAATAGTATTGACACGGCTACAGCTTTTAAGAAATCCTATTTTATCAGAGATGAGATTTCCGTATGATCGATAACTTGTCGATAGTAGTTCATGCTTTTCTTGAGCGCATGTTAATATCACTTTCAGTAGATGAGATATTGTTACCAAGGTTTCATTTAATGTGGAGATGTCACCGTCTTGTTAAAGAGACGTGAAATCCGTTTCATCTGAGATCACGTAGAAGTCAATACATCTTGCTACCTATTCTAGGCAGCAAACACAGCACTACGTGCGAAAAGTGTTTGCAAATCTGCGTGATTTGCACCCGTTTCTTCGGAATATCGTCTGCTTCTTGCCTTATTTAGAATGAAGCCATTTTATTTCATTAGATCTATTGACGTTTGTTGTCCGTAATCTTGGCAGATTATAGATATGGTACTAATGCATCACCTTGCAAGACTCGAGTGATAATGTTAGAGAAATCGGTGTCACCATTGAGTGAGCGAACCATTGCTTTCGTGTTTTTGGAGAGCATCACTATGGCGGTAACAGTTTCTTTGAGGAGACCATATTCTCGCAGTATTTTCTTCATCTTGTATATGGAATCGAAGGCCTTGAAGAAACCTATAAACGAAAATGTTACCTCGAGATTATACACATACTCCTTTGAGGATTTGACGAATAGTCAAAATCTTAGTTGTAGATCGATTTCTTCGAAAATCATTCTGATTTTTCCATAGAATTTTCTCAACTTCAGGTCGGATACAATTGAGAAGCAGAATATTATAAAGCTTAGCAGGTATAGCAATAAGAATTATGTCGAAGTGGTTCTTAGTGATTCTTAATATAAATATTTTGTACCGTTATATTGTTTCAAGTATTCCTATCTAACACTAACAATTATCAGATTTATTTAACTCTTTCATGTGAACAATATTACATTCTTCAGAGCTTTAAAACAGGAGCCACACCACCAGATGTAGTTTGTTATCATATCAAAGATACTCGTTTTAGTGGGGTTAGGTGCAGTCTTACCTCGCTGCAAGGAATATTGTCGGTTGATTCAAATGATTAGTTTTAACAGGGTGTAAACCCAACTTGGGTTATTTTATGCTTAGAGGTTAGGGAATCACGTTCATTGTACATTTATATTTACATTTTTATGTACTTAAGAGAGATTATTTTTACACGCGGTCCGATTGAATCCGAGTGATTTAAAAATTATTTGACAATAGATGGGAATCTAGCAGGTATTACCACTCTGGGTCAGTGGACCTGGAAGTAATAACAATAAAGGGGTACTCTACACTCCCCAGATATCTGGAACTGGAGCATCATCAGATCCAGTTTGGTTTTATACTCAGGACACTCCCTTTTTTTTTTTTTTTTTTTTTTTTTTTTTTTGAGGGGAGGAGGGGACTTTCTGTAAGATATGCAGTTGGTTTATTTTAAATGCATGTCAAACCTTTTGGTGGGGGGTTTATGCCGAAAGGTTAGGGAATTACGTTTGAAACAGTTTCGTGTGTTCGCCCGTTTAGAAATGCTCATATTTGGTAAACACAGCGGCATCGCCCCGTTTACCCAAACTTTTCTCGATACCTGTATCAGAAATATAACAGTGCTTCAGGTGACTGAGCGATAATACTTTCCTGTAAAGTTCTGCTCTTTGCTGAAAGATTGAAGAACTGATAAAGTCACAGAGATTTACACTTCTACTGATGTTTTAAGAGGAAATAAAATATGCATGAGGAGGATGAATTTTAACAACCGTGGCTTCTTTTCAGGTTTTGTTTTTAGAAACCGCTTTATAGAAAATATTAATATTTCATAATTTTCTTTGAAATTTTTGGCTTTTATATTAGTCATCTATCGCCGAAGAAGTTACATATTTAAAGCAATTGTTCCCGCCCCCCAACGAATCGCACAATTCTCCGGCGGCTCAGGTGACATCCTAACTAAAGAAAAAAAAAGACAACGGCAGACACACGCATGCGTACATTGTCACTTTAAATTAACTACAAGGTTGGCTGTCTTCTAAAACAACATGGAAATGATTTAGAAACTTAAATGATTTTAACAGCATGTCAACCCATCTCAAGTTATTCATTTTACATATACATTTTTGTGTTGTTTCTTTAGATTTTTTTCGCATTCGTTTATATAGTAAATATTCCTATCTAATTATTTCTATTTAATTTGTCATTTTTTTTTGCATACAGTTATATGGTTTCAAGTAACTAATAACCGTTAATAAACAATTTAAGTAAGTGTTGCATAGTGTTTAAGTATTCTAATCTAATACTAACGATTTATGCGCAATTATAATGTTGAAAGTAATTATTCCTATTTAATTATCATCATTTGTTTGAACAGTTATATGGTTCCCATAGTTTATAAGCAATTATGTTTTCAAGTAACTCATAATAATTATCCTTTGTAAACACTTATAACTTCAAGTATACTTAATACAAAAAATTGCACACAGTTATAAGATTTCGAGCATTCTATCTAATACGAATATTCTTTAAATAAATCTATTTGAACCATAGATGGGACCCTAATAGGTACTACTATTCCGGTTCTGAGTGGACCTGGGAGTAATTGCGATGAAGACGCATTCTACATTCCCTACAGCTAAGACGTTCCTTATTTATCACAATCAGTAACATGAGAATTTTGATCATATATAGATAATGACGAGAGAAATTTGAATGGCAGGGGAAGTAACTCTTAGTTGAAGAGAAAGAGTTGATAATTATGACACTAAAGTATTTTTTTTTTTTTTTTTTTTTTTTGAGAGAGAGAGAGAGATGAATTCTACGAGACACATGACATAAATGGCGCCCCGACAACCAAACCATGTTACGGGACAAGTGACCAATTTCTTAAAATAATTCTGGATTAGAATTACTCGATTAAAACTATGTTGTGGCGGTCATTTTGCAACATTCCACCCCTGTGTTTTAGAAAAATGAATCCCAAATTTTTACCTACTTTATACCAAGTTATTTATTCACTCGACAAATTTTGTTATTTTTTTATTATCTTGTCCTCTCTAGCTGTCGCATGTTTATGCTTTGCCCTTTCTCGTCCTCTTTCTTTCTCTCCTCATCTCATATCTCTTAACCCACCCACTTGTTTCTCTCTCCCCCCCCCCGTCTATTCATCACCTTGAATCTTAACATCCTATTTTGTGTTTTACGTTCAAGATCTCATTTCTTGCAAATGAATTTAACAAACTTGTCCCCAATGTCAATGTTGTCGAAAACAGCTCACTAACTTACTCCCTATTCTCAGGGGGAATGTAAACGTTGGCAAGGATGTGCAGATTGCAATAAGATAGCTGATGACAAAAAATCAGAGGTGAGGAGGGACGAAAAGATGCTTATAATTTAAAAGGTGGGAATCAAATGAAAATCCTGAAAAGCAACAAAATTAAAGTGGAAGACGTGTTTCTGTAGCGCTCGGTCATACGGTTTGTGAATCGTTGATATTTATTAAAAAAATTTATTTCTACTGCGTTTAGAAGCCGAAGAGAAAATAAACCAAAATATTTTCGAAATATGAATAAATATAAGTCTGTGAGTATCGTAGAGTTTATAAGCATGATCCCAACTACTGGGATCATAGAACTTTTTTTTACACTGAAGTTTATGTAACTTGTATGACTATCCACTTAAAAAATCTTGGCTGAATGTCTTCACTTAGCAACCAACTTGGCGGGCAACAACCAAGCAGGGGAGAAAAATGATACTAAGTTTGTGTTTTTTGTTTGTTTTAACTTTTATGTGAAGAGGAGTGCGCCTATTGCTATATCAGTAGTAACCCCAATCCGCTATACTAGGGAGAGTAAGTGAAGAGAAAAAAAATTGAGTCGAGGGGAAAGGGAGTTAACTCACAAAAGGGTAAGAGTCGACAATTGACCTTTTAGCTCAATAAAAAGTAACATTATATTATGTAGAATAATTAAAGAACTGACTGATCCTATTCTACAGCAACATTTATTAATAATCTACAGGATGGGTTGAGTTTCGAAACTCCTGTTAGATGGCAGAGGAGTAATTGTCACGAAAGAGGAAAGGCACATTTTTTATCTGATACACACACTGTATCAATACTCGTGTACCGTTAACATATTGACCGGAAGATATAACCAGTTTCAAGGAAACATTGTAATATATGGGTTCAGACAAAAACTCCACGGAAAGTACGATATCTACCCTACTCCTTAGTTTTGTTAAAATGTGACAAAAATATAATTTTACTTCTTAGATTGACTTAAACAGCATGCCAACCCGCATAGGGTTATTTTATGTCTAGAGGTTAGGGAATGGTGTTCATGGTACGATATTTACATTTTTTGTATAGTTATATCAAGTTTTTTTATCTAGTACAAATAATTTGCGCACAATTGTATGGTTTCAAGTAAGTAGTTGATAAAAATCCTCGGTCAACAGTTAGAGCTTCAAGTAAGTGTTTTAATAAAAATAATTCAATCATATGGCACCAACAGATCTAGTTGAGCCATAACTGGAAGCCAAACGGGTCCATCAACTTCAGGTCAGAGTGGACCTGGGAGTAATAGCAATGAAGTGGGTACTTCATACTCCCCGGAACTTCAGACCACTTCGTGTAGTTTCGAGTCAGACCAGCGACACTTTTTTAAAATTATTTTTTATTTTCTTGATATAATTTTTTTTTTTTTTTTTTTTTTTGGTATAAGTGAGTTTAGTCACACCTCATTAGAATTGATAAATATCTCCTTTTCTAAATTCTTTTTGAAAAACTTAAACTATTCAAATTTTTTTTTTTTTCATGCATTCTAATTATTAAAAACTATTAGTTGAAAGTAGAAACAGAAAAAAAAATTAAGGAAATAGAATTTGTTTATTGTAAAATAAAATTTGATTGGTAAATATTTTGCCCAGTTTTTATTAACTTCAGACTACATTATATAAGTCTTAAACCATTCCAACTAGCAGAAAAACTACCCTATGCAAGCTTAGGAGTGTGGTCAAGGGATGCTGAGTGCTGCCTTAGAAAATTACCTCTTAATGAATAAGATGGGAATTAATTTTTTGGTACAAATTCTTACAACCAACAATTTTTACTCATGCTTCCCGGACTTAATGGGTGTTCTCTCCCCATCTTGCAATATCCTAGCGACACACCTGGGTAGGGATTTTATGCTAGCTTCAGCAGGAAATCTAAATGAAGCTCTTGACCTCAAATACAAGATCTTATTTGAAAGTGTCACGCTTAGCGTAACACTTATAGTCGTAGAAAATGTAACTAGCGACTTAGAAAAGTCATTCATTCATTTGTTCTCCTTTGAACTATGATAGACTAAGTAGTACAGACTGGTTCTTTAGCCTTAGTACAGCAACAAGATAAGGAAAACTCTAGCGGACTAAGAATACGCTGACTATATCCTTTGCCGAGGAGTAAGACGCCTCCCTATCAAAAAAATGTCCCGAGTATGACTCTAAACTTTTGATGGTGAAGCCCCAGTCCTAGAGATCTGAGCAATGTGAAGTATTCGTTCATTGTTATTACTCTCAGGTCCACTCTGATTCGAACTGGTAGTGGCTGTTAGGGTCCCATTTATTGGTCAAATATTCGTATTTGATAGAACCGTGTGTAAAATAAAATAAAAATAAATCTAAGAAACAACTACACAAAAATGTACATATGAACGCGATTCCCAAATTTTTATGGGTTGGGTTTGTGGAATACACGGACAGCATCTCTACAGAGAGGTAAGCTCCTCTCTACTGACGAGAGTTCCGTTTTGACGCTAAATAATCTGATAATGAGGCTCTAGTAATGCAGGAGCTTTGGGGAATGCAGCGTTCCCTTTCACTGCCATCGCTCCCAGGTCAACTCTCCACCGGAGTCGTGGCAACTTAAAGGGTCCTATCTATGGGTCAAATAGAACTGTTTGACATTTAACCTGTGTACTTTGACATTTAAACTTAGAGAGCAAACAAATGATTTATGCTAAACTGAATTGCTTGAAATAGACGTTTTTGATCATTTAACTGAGTGTAAATAAATGACTGCTGTTTAATTGAATTGTTATTTTTAAATAGCAATATTGAAAACATTTTACTTTGTGTAAACAAATGATTAATTATAATAGAATTATTCGTATGAGACAGAAATAAGTGAAACTATTTAACTGCGTGCAAAAAATGAGTTCAGGCTCGTTTAAAAATGTTATCAATAAAATGTGATGAAAAATCATACCTAATATACATGTATAAAAAGGATTTTACATCGAATAACCTACAATGGTTGATATGGTATAAAACCAAACTTTTAGACATAAAATAACTCTAAATGGATTGACATGGCGTTAAAATCAATCTGAATTCAAATCAGCTGTATTCCGTCTTTAAAAAATTGATCTCGTGTCACACCTACTCGTGGTACAGGAGTAGGTTAATAGATTTGAAAGTAGACATAAATTTATTTGTCCCACTTTTTGGCGCAACAAACAAAGCACCTAACTTTATTTTGGGAGGGACTTAGAAGAAATGGGTTGAGGGTGCAGAGTGCTTCCTCACAGGATGCTTTGACTTGGTATAACAGGAGCTATTAAAAATGGAGTCGTCGTAAGAATCCCCAAGGAGTCATCAGGTCACTTTAGAGGAAGAGAACCAGTCTATAAATTGTCACTGCTGGAGCTTCAAGCTGGAAAGCGATCCACTCCGGTTTTGTTAACCCGGATGAAGAGAGGGGTCTGATGTTGAAATACATTGAACACCTGATCATTCACAACAATAAACCCCAATATGCATCTGTGAAATATTGTCTTTAAGAAAAACTAGAAAACTTAAACGGCGTAGAGAAAAATGTTTATAGCTCCCTTTTTGGCAACAATTTGTACGACAAACATCAGGGAAGTCTCCACGGTGTAGTAGCCAAAGTGTTTGGACTGCAGCCTCGAAGTAAGCGAGTTCGAACTTTAGTCTCGCTATTACGTTTAATTTCGGACAAATATCTTCGGAGAAAAGTATGAACCCACTCCTCCCTAAAAGTTAGTATCACTGCTGTTCTTCTCCAAAAATGGTAATAAATAACTCACGAAGCGATTGAATAAAAAAACTCGGACAAACGCAGTACTAGCCAATGATCATTTTTTTCTGTCACTGTAAAAGGATTTTTTTTTTTTTTTTTTTAATAGAAAAAAACCTTGGGTTTATGACTGGTAAATTTTCAGTTGATGTCTGTTTTGTTAGTGAGTTCGATTCTCACAGAGTACACCATACTTCTGACTTTGTGTCAAATTAAAATTATTAACTTTATACGATTAAATAGAAAAAAAATTCAGTTGTGCTAATGTGACGAAGTCAAAGGTTAGATATATCTAATTTAGCGTTCATTTTTTTTTCTGATACGGTTAACCCCAACACCCGAGAGTTGCTGAGAAGATAATACCCCAACTCACGCCTTCTGAATCTGTAATGGTCGACGTAACAGCGACACATACTTTGCGAAACCTTCGTTTTTTGGAATGCAAGAAACTCTACGCAAGTACGCAAAGGGAATTATATGGAATGTCTTGCTTACAAGGACCTTTATTTTATCGGGGTGGGAAGATTTCAGAAGTACTCCCAGCTGTTTCACCTAGAAATGGTGAGCAGATTCTAAGATGGCCGTTTAGGTTACCTTGCTGATTTTCCTTTAATTTTTTATTGATTTTAACGGCATATCAACCCATCTAAAGTAATTTTATGCCAAGAGTTTAGAGAATAGCATACATTGTACGTTAATATTTACATTTGTGTTGTATTCCTTAAGTGTTTTTTGCACAGTTATAGGAGATCAAGTATTCCAATCTAATACAAATAACTTACTCACAGTTTCAAGTATTCTTATTTAATAATAATAATTTATAAACAATTTTCTAGTTTCATATAATCATTACTATTTAATTATAATTTGCTTGCACACAGTTATTTGGTTTCATGTAATTATTAATAATAATAATCATTCTTTAGAAATAATTATAGCTTCAAGCAACTATTCTTAATAGAAATAATTTACAGTTATGATATTAAGTATTCCTATCGAATACGAATAATTTTAAAACAAATCTATTTGACACATAGATGGGACCATGACAGGTACTCCCACTCCGGGTCTGAGTGGACCTAAGAGTAATGGCAATGAATGGATACTCCCCCCATACCTTTAAAGCTGAAGCCTTATTATACGATACAGTTTAGTATCATACTCAGGATACCCCTTTTTGGGAAGAGGGGATCTTGCTCCCTCTGCTGGGGCTAGTCAGCGTATTCTAAGCTTCCACCAATAGGACTCTCAACTAAGGTAAGGTTTTAGGGTATATCAATGAATAATAAAACCTGTATCTTATTATATGCCGAGAATGCGACAGGGAAATCACACGATGTTTTGGGAAGAAAATAAAACTTTGAAACAGTATGGGGGGAAAATTACTTCAAAACATTGATCGAAAGCAAAGCCGGATTTCGGCTTTAATAGAATTGAGAGCCCCTTCATTAAGTTTGAAATTATCAAATGAAAAATTTTGGAAGAAACATTCTAACATCACCCTGAAGATGGATTAACAAAAAAAAAAAAAAAAAAAAAAAAAACATAAAAAAAACAAAAAACAAAAAAAAAAACAAAAAAAAAACAAAACAACATTAACATCGGCATATTATCATAGCTAAAATAGATACAGTCTCTGAATATTTTTCATTTCATATATAAGTCTCAAGACCAGAATACCTCTTCACGAAAGCAAAATTAAGTTACCAGAAAATTATATTTTAAAAACCAATACGAATGTAGCAATGGAATGTTCAAAACAATGCCAATATACCAAACTGACGACTACACATTACTTCAAATAAAAGTAAAAACTTCATGAAAAATTCAAACCCGCATTAAAGATAGAAAACACACACACACACAAAGGTCGTAGTTAAATTTTATGGCACATCGACCATCACAGATCACTTCCCCAATACACACATACACACGATCCCGAGAGGATACCTAATAAACTTTATGGCATATCAGCTATCAGATTATTTCGGGGAAGAGAAGTACACACACACACAAATACATACGGTACACTCTTGTACTCGGCTTTTAGCTTTTTGCGAGGCCCCGGGGCCTGTTCTGGACTTCGGTCCGGAGCATGGCCCTGGAAAAGGAACAATGGCAGACTTGGGGCCTTTAATTAGGCACCTAGTTTCGACTAGGCTACCTTCGGGTGGGCGAGCTGCATTTTTGTCTCCTTTGTCCCCCTTGTACGGCACTAGACCATGCGTCTAGTTTAAGCCGCAAACTGGCATACGTGCCCGGACCCACATTTGGGTTCGTGAAACTGCTTGCCTCATCAGGCTCACATTGCACTAAGTGAGCCGATGAGCAGCACTGACAAGCAGGGTTCGAGTCTCGGCTCGTTCCCGACCCCCCCCTTTATCCCCACTTTAATCGGCCTTCGGGCTTTTGACCTTGTGTCAAGTCGTGTCTGGTGGGAGGCAGCGACAAATATCCGGTACACTCTTGTAAAAGGAAAAAGAAGGAAGAAAGAACACCTGCAGAACCGAAAATTTATCTCGGAATTAAAAAAAAAAAAGCAACGATCCTATCAAAACGGTCACCACAATATAAATCAAAGGCAACACCATTAGCAATCATTTTTACAACTTGAAGACAGTAAAAAGACAATAAAAACATATGTAAGAGTGAAAAAGGCAACTTAAAAAATAAATCTCTTTTGGACCTATTCATTTTAATATATTTAGGTTTTTTTTTCCTCATTGGACAAACAACATATTTATAATAGAGATAGACAGAGAGAAATAGATAGGGAGTGAATGATATTTGACGGCACGAAAAATATTAGACAGCATGAAAAATCAGAATGACAAATTTCGTTATATATTAAATCATTCGTATGATGCTATTCTTAGAGCAAAACATTTTAATCTGATTTTATGTGGTTTTCATTCCATATATATATCTTCCTAACACACTTTTAATCAAAAGTTTTCTTCTAAACAGAAGATAGAAGCCTTTTAATATTTCTAGAGTAACATGATACAATCAAAATTGAATATGATTAGGTATTATTTGTAACCAAACTCTCAGGCAATGAAACTGTAACAATATATATATATATATATATATATATATATATATATATATATAGTCGTCTAAAAGTACGTTTACTTTTTATTTATATAGAATTTTTGGCAACAAAATTTCAGTGCAAACACTATTAAATTTGATTCCTGGCGGTTAGATGAGAATGAAAAGCTAGAGACCAAGGAATAATGTGTGTTATGGTTTGATTTGACAGAAATAGCGTAAAGGTGAAGCGTCAAATGAAAAGTTTTTTTCGAAAGTGAAAAACTAAAAATGTCTTTTTCATTTTTTTTTTCAACTGATTGTATGGATGTTTTGCAGGGTTCTTCCATTAAAAAAAACCCCCATCCGCCAACTTTACAGAACTTCATAGTCGAGAACCCCAATCCCTGCAAAACGTAGCAGAGTTGGGAGACTAGCAAAAAAAAAATCACAAGAATAATATTGCTGCATTCGTTATCTCTGAGAGGAATCAAAAATTCCTCCCCAAACTCTTCTCACACCTCTGATTCGTTGGCACCTCTGACTCCATTTGTGTCAACCAAGTGAATTGTTTTGTAGTCGAGATTTCAGCAACAGACTCAGTTTTGAAAATCAACCGATGAAGCAAACTAAAAGATTTCGAAGAATAGTTTCAAAAATTTCTTGAATTTTAAACTATTTCGCTGTTTTGGTTTTTTTTAATTAAACAGGCCTAATTAATAAGGTCATCTGAAATTTAACCGAATTTACAGTACCCTAAATCTTTGTTATATTAAATATTTAAACAACTTTTGTTCGAATCTAAAAAGATTCAGAGATTCATAAGAGTGAAATTAACTAATTCAATTTTACAAAGATTTAATCAACCAAGAAAAGGTGAATTAAATAACAAATGAATACGTCATTTTTGCTAAGTGAGGAATTAGTTTTGCATTTTTGTTTGTGTTAAACTCATTCCCCATTTCTTGGTCATATTAGATTCTATCCGTTTCTACTGAGAGGATGAATGTAACGGGAAAAATACTTCTTAGTATTCAAAGGAAAAAAGATTAGAAAGTGAGGAATCAGTTGTATATTATTAGTTCTATTCCTTGGTCAGATTCTATCCATTTCTACAGACCAGATTGGATGAAAATAATAAAAAAATTCTTACAGATAATCAAAGGAGAAGATAGAAAGGGAGGATCGGTTTTATGTTTACTTAGTATCTAGTATATATAATATATCCACCATTTCTTGGCCATGACTACATTTCAGACAGAATGAAAATTACACCCCCAAAACACGCTTATAGGTAACTAAAGAGATGATAAAAAGTGGGGATCAGTTTTGCATTGCTTTTTAATATTAAATTCATCCCCCATTTCTTGTCCATTAATTGCTCGAATTATTCTCAATATTAACGAGTCCTAAAACATTTGTGCAGTAATTATTTAATAGACTTTACATGAATTCTTATAGTGTGACAAATAGTAAAATATTCATTTTTATGATTTATTTGACACTAACTTTTTTTCCTCCTCAGATATCTACCCGGCAAGTAGTATGAAAGGACGACAAGGACGTTATGCAGAATTATCTTGTGAGTAAAACTGTTTTTATTTTGAATTTGACAAGCCCACTTTTTGAACCGATAAACGGAACATTTTTTACTGTTTAAAAAAGAAAAAAGAAAAAAAAAGACCCTCTTTCTCAGCGGACCTAATTGATATTCAAACGACAAACACTGAAATAAACCAAAAAATCATTTCTATGATCTAAAATTTCAAGATCACTTATTTATTCAAATTCACCCAAGGCCAGTTAGCCATAATAGGCCAAGATTACAAAATGACAAATGAAGGATGTAACAAAACGAGTATTACAGAAGGGACAACAAAGTAGAAATCTATACTCAGACACTGTAAATTACGGTGACCTTTTTAAGCTTGGAAAAAGGTCTACATTTGATTAACACTGGTTGACCACTCTGTGATAGAAAGTTAGATTTTATTCCTGCCTTATAAATCAACACTTAGTTTTGTAGAGATTATTATTTATTTACAGGCTTAAAAAGACTTATAATTCGCAATTTATGCCATTAACTCTAGACTTAAAAAGTCTAACCAGGAAGGAAAACATTTATGAGCAAGTTTTATCCAGTGTGCATATATATATATGTGTGTGTAGTGGAAGGGAAAATTCGTATTTTGGTTTGGCGCGCAATTTAATTCGACACTTAATTTCACCCAATCAGGATGACCTATCCTATTCACCCTGGGCCTTCTTTTCCGGGCAGCAAATTGGGTAAGCTGCCAAACCCACTCTCTTTGGTTGGAGAACGCCGTCCAGTGCAAACGTCTCACTGGGGGCTCTTCTAGCATGGACACACTAGGGAACCTATCTAATTTATGGATTTCTTGCAAGGAATCCCAGTTGAATATAAATTAGATACATTCAACAAGCCTCGCACAGGCACAACTTTATGTCACCCCAAAATTGGCTATGTCATCGCGATGCTTTTATTCCGCAAACGACACCTAGCTCTCAATTCACCTCTGGGCCACCTTAATGGAGACAACGCAAACTCTCCACCAGACGCACAAAAATCACGGTGACTCTAAAGTTTAATTCCTCCAACTGCAACATGGCTTTTGTTAAACTACAACGAACACAATCCCTCACACGTCCGACGACACACGCTGCCATCTCAACCTTCTCATAATCCATTTCGTCTCCTTACTCACAATCTTACTCACCACGAGTCTTGCAGCACAAACCCAAACTACATTTTCCATGCTGCAAATAAAAACCTATTCCTAAAAACACATTTCTTATCTTCTTCATCCTTCCTTTAATACCTAACTACAATTAGCGAAAGACCTTACACTCTTAGCGAGGAAACAACTCAACGTAAACACACACCCACGTTACAACCATTCCTCGCTAACAACAACAAAAACTCCGGCTAAAAAACCACGCTAAATATATATATATATATATTTATATATTAAATGAATAAAACAAATAGGAATGTTATGAGAAGATTAAGGAATTAAAAAAACAAATAGGAATATTATAGTAATTTACAAAGCTCTTTGTTTCGATGTGGCATAAGGCTGAATGAATGGGGCGCCCAATGATACTCGAACTCACCTGTGTAGGTTTGCTAGTCTAGCTTGCTAACTGTTACACCACCAGAGATACCCACCAATAGGAATATTATAAGAGAAATAGGAATATTTTGTCATTTTTTGATTGTTCTTAAGTCATCGTCGGGAGAAAGGTTTTCATTTTGAATATTTGAATTTTTCAAAATAGTTAATATGCTGTTAGACAAGCGACGACAAACGAGCTGGTGACGTAGCATTTCCATTCGCTGAATGAGTTATTTTCTGGCCATTATATATATTACACGCGAAATTGTTCGTTATAAAACTTTTGTTAAAGACTACAGGACTTCATTTTTTATGATCTTATGTTGTTTTTTTTTCTCTTGCTTTCTTGCTACTTTCTTTATTTCAGGGTTTAATAGAGAAGTTGCCCAAAGTTCTGCTCCGTGATTTTTACCAAAACACACACACACACATATATATATATACATAACGCGCACTCCTCAAATTCACCTGAGGCAAGGCCAGTTGGCCATGATAAACAAAAAATTATAAAATGACAAATGAACCGTAAGAATGTAAGAAAAAAGTATCACAAGGGTCAACAAAGCAGAAATTCAAACAATTAGATTAAAACTCAGAAGACTGGACTTTAAAAATCCAAGTTTGTAGCTTGGAAGAAAACATCCACAATGCAGATTTTCTTGAAAATAAATTTAAAAAAAAAAGGATGCTGCTTGCTAGAGAGAACAAAATGAGTTCTTTGAGGAGAATCTCGATTAGGTTTGACTAATGAATGCAACTCTAACAAAAATCTACAATAAAAGTAGCTCTACAATATACATACCGGCGATAAGAAAGTGATGGTTGGTGTTTAACGGAATATCAACTCTTGTGAGTTATTTAAAGCCAAATCGATAGGAAAGTGGCTGAAGCAACAAGTTTAGCCGAAGCATTATCAATCATTGTTTCCTATCGAATACAAATAATTTTCTTACAGATCTATTTGATCCACTGATGGGGACTTAACTGGTATTACTGCTTCGGGCAGATTGGACCCGGGAGTAATGGTGATAAAGAGGTACTTCTTACTCTCCAGAAGTAGAGTCTCATCACCAGATGCTGTGTTGTGTCATATTCAGGACACCACTTTTTTTGGGGGAGGGGGAGTTGGGTCTCTCCCCTATTCAGGAGATACAGTCAGTGTATTCTAAGTCCCACCAACAGGGTTAGATTAGGGTTATGACTTTGATTCTTTGTGAAAAAGTTTTCTGCTGGATATTTATCTTATACAGTTAAACAAACTGATTGAGATTAGGTTTAGCTAACTTGATGGACGTATAGAAAGTGTTCAATTTAGCATTATACTTAATTTGTTAAAAACTTCAAGAACCTAAAGATATGCTCTGATATCCCATTAGTAACCTCAGAAAGTTTGGTGACCATAGCTGTCAAGCTACTCTTGACGGTCGAACAACAAAGACATTCAGAAAATCATAAGGTAGTTTATAATTATTATTTAAATCTATTCTGTGTAATATTTCCTGGACAAAATAAGGACTAAGACAAATGCAATAACTCGCTGAAATGCTGCCTATAGTTTACCATCGAGTCACAGCCAAGTCTATACCAAGTAAAAACTTGGAAGC
The DNA here is from genome assembly GCA_963585895.1 of Sepioteuthis lessoniana. Taxonomy (NCBI): domain Eukaryota; kingdom Metazoa; phylum Mollusca; class Cephalopoda; order Myopsida; family Loliginidae; genus Sepioteuthis; species Sepioteuthis lessoniana. The sequence continues at coordinate 129,987 of CAUZXS010003739.1, forward strand.
TATGCGACTGGAGTTTTTATCTGATGATTGGCATGTGATGGTTAAATTACAATTCGCCGACAATTACTGAGGAAAATGTTTAACAAGAGATAGTTTTCTTTTTTTGTTTAATGGCATATCAACCTTCGTGGATTATTTAATGCCAAAGCCATTCTTGGAGAAGACCAGTAGTGGTAGAGTAACTCATAGTTGGGGATAAGAATTCGTACTTTTCCGTGAAAGTGAACGTAATAGTGTGACTAGAGTACGAACTCGATTCCTACGATGTCGTTAGTCCAGCACGTTAGCCATTACTTTACCAAGACTCCTCCGTTTAACAAGGCACTTGTTAGCAATGTCTAATATTGAGGTAATTAGCTGCTATACTTATTACTAGGAACCAATTATGATTATTTCTTTAAATTCTTTGACAGCTTCAATGTTTTCTGAATTCATTGAACCAATGAGATCCCGCTAAAGATATTTTACTTTAGCCAAAATTAGAGGTGGATAAAGAAAATCGTATTTTTGTCGGGGGGAAAAACTGGGTTAAAAAGAGGGAACACTAAATTTGTTTTGGCTCTTAAACAAAATAAACATTAATTCCCTACTCGCCTCCGTCGACGTTTAAATAGAACGCCCCCATTATTCGGCTTCATTTAAAGCAGGGCACTGCATGGATTCAGCATCTGTCTGTAGCTCATCAGACAAACACTTTCTAATATTCGTACATAGTCAGGTGCCAATATAAACACTGAACCAAAAAGCTGAACACCAAACAGAAGCGACACCTGTCGTTGTGCTAGGGTTACTACGCTAATATCATAAGTCATTACCAACGTTTTCGACTTCCGAGTGAAGTTTTATACTTCTAAAATCCGGCACAGACTGAACCTGGGTTCCCATCAATTGAGAGTGGATTAATTTTAAAAATTTTTTCTAAAAAGCCTGTTTTGGAGGTGAATATCAAATTTGTTTACTTAGTCAGAAAACATTGACAAAAAATCTATGAATGGAAGAGAAATATAAATTCTCGAGTTTATATTTAAGATATTGTTAAAGTGCTTATTTAAATCCGAAGAAAACATCATTTCGCAAAAATATTTCCTAAGATATAGGATATAGTTTTAATGACGTGAGCACCATTTCAAAGTTAATTTTTGATAATAGACACAAGGACGATAACCCGTGTACAGCTATCTCAAAAATACCGAGATCGTTTCGACATTGTATTCATTATGGTAAATAAGATCCCCCTCCCCGGTCTAATACAATAGAAATTCAATATTTTTCAATTCTGGAAAAAACACATCAGCAGAAAAAGAATACAGGTAAAAAGTGAACGAAAAAAAATCTTAAACCGAATTCCTTACGTCTCACTGGAATTAAAACATTTTTTTAAAAACTTAATTCAAACCGGACACAAATACAAAGCAACAAAAATTCGTCACGAAAAAAAAAATTTCTTAAACAAAAATGTTGATTAATCTGGTTAACATGGGCTCAGCTCTCAAAGGAACAGTTTTCATTAAGTAAAAAAAAAGTCTACTGCTGAACCAAAAGACATTTAAAAGAACCAACAGAAATCAAATTACTATTACTATTTCTAAAAATTTGAAATTTTAGTACATTTAAAAAAAAAAATTTTTTTTTTTTTCAATATTTTTAGAAATTCTTTAGAATCCCTGATCTATTTTTGTTATCCACTTCTCTCTCTCTCTCTATTCTAAATTCAGCTATCTTATGCTTATATCAAAGTTCAGTCCCCAAATAAATTTCATTCAATGATATGATAGAAATTCCAAACTATTAAAAAAATCCACGCTTTAGAAATACGGTTGGAAAAAGTTTAATTGCAAAAAACAGTTCTGGAGACAAATAGTGAAGAAAATGATTCTTTATCTAAAAAGACGTAAAAAATCTTCGACTGGACAATTCAATAATCTCAGCAAAACTTGTGTAAATAAGAAAAATAAAATAAATCAAATTAAATTGGAGCGGATACGGGGAGAAGAAATTCTCAAACATTTCGAACAAACTAACGGTTGTCCTTTTCGAATAAAAATCGAACTTATTTTTATTAAGAAAATATTTTTAATCAAACTTCCGAACAACGGTCATTAAATAAAATCCAAAAGTTTATCGGGTTTTCCTCGGAGGATCTCTGAAAGTTAAAAACCTATCGATATTACATATGGAAAGTAAACGGAATTTCCATTGAATCGGTTGTCTGAGGAGCAAAAAGTTTTGATCCAAATTCTTTGAATTACTGACTTTTTTTTTTTTTTACTGGATTGAATGACTTGGATGATTTTAGGACAAAAATTAAACCAAATGTGGAATCCGAATAAAATGCATACATTGCAAAAATCTTATGGAAAAGTTCACCTACCTTGATTTCGAGTTTTCTGCATACAATTACTTTTAGATCTTCAGTTAAACTGAAATAAAAACAAATTTATTTTCGAATTTTGGCATGCTCGCGCATATAAGTTGAGATTCAGTTGAATAATTATTACTCACTAGTAAGTTTTTTGGTCTAGTTTGCTAACCATTACACCATGCATGAGGTCTATGGAAGCCCTGCTTATTGTCTCATGAAGAGATTGATTGATTTTAACGACATCTTAAACAGTCTGGGGTTATTGTATGCCATGAGCTTAGGGAATCGCATTCATTGTATGTTCAGATTTTTTAACAATTTTTTTGCACACGGTCCTATCGAATATAAATAAATTTTAAACAGACTAATTTGACCCAACGATGGGGTCCTTACAGGTACCTCTACTTGGATCAGATTGGATCTGGGAGTAATGACAAAGGTGTACTCTACATTCCCAAGATCTCCAGAACGGGAGCCTCACCATCAGATACAGTTTAGTGTCAAACTCGAGACAGGCCCTTTTTTTCATTTGAAGGGTCTTACACCTCTGTTGGAGGGTTAGTCAGTATAATCTAATCCTCACTGACGAGGTGCCTATTAGAGAGAGGAATCAGAAAGTCTTAAGTGCCTGGAAAAATTCAATATTTTAAATCCTGACAGGCCCACAATTGATTTTATTGCAAACCGACCCCAGTCATCAAACATCCCTCTTTCTATAGTCGATGAGGGCAAAAGTTTACAGGATTTTTAACGTGAGTGACGTTTTTCTAGAGTATTCATTCTTTAAATAAATAGATAAAACAGCAATGTATATTTCATACGCATAAGAGTATACATAATCATTACTCTCTAGTAATAGTTTTTGGTCTAGTTTGCTAACCATAACGCTATGCAAGAGGTCGATGGAAGCCTTTCTTATTGTCCGACTCACAGACCTTAAATTGGTTAAGATACCACTTGTTCTAAATATTCACTCATCTAAGTACTTCGTAGAATCATTACTATGACTGTGATTTTACATATTAACCATACAGAAATTACCTCTTTTTTAAAGCACGTTTTTTATTTGCATTTTATATTCCTTTATTATTTTATGAATTTTCACACCAGTTCTGATGGTTTTTTTCATTGTAGTCTGAGTGATAACAAGTTTCCTCAGCTCTCCAGGACTCTAAGTAACCTGACCGATTTTTGTAGTGATGTCTTCATTATTTGCCAAAAATGAAAAAGAACTAGAAACCCTGATACAAACCATAAGAATATACAAGGATATAGGAATGGAATTTGGCATTGAAAAATGTGCCATGCTGATAATGAAAAGTGGGAAAAAAGAAATAATGGAAGTGACAAAACTGCCAAATTGGAAACCAGTAAACAACCTGGAGAGAAGAAAAATTGCAAGTACTTGGGGATATTGGAAGTGGACACCATCAAACGGAGATAAAAGGACAAATAAAAGAGTACCACAGAAGAACAAGAAAACTTTTCGAAATCAAACTCTGCTACGAAAATTTTACCAAAAGAAATAAACACCTGGGCAGTTTACCTCATAAGATACTCAAGGCAATTCTTAGAATGGACAAGGGAGGAACTCATACAAATGGTTACTGGTTACAACAACATAAGAATAAACCGGAAAACAACAAAACAAGGAAATTAATGACGATGCACAAAGCTATACTTCCGAGAGATGACAGACTATAAAAGGTGGAAGAGGACTCGCCAACATTGAGGATTGCGTAGATGCAACAATTCAGAAACTAGAAAAATACATTAAAAAGAGCAAATAAAGATTGGTTACAGCAACATAAGAATAAACCGGAAAACAACAAAATCTAGAAAAAATGGGAAGAAAATAGGAATAGGTACTTAAAACGACAAACTGGCAAGATTGCACAAGAGATGAATTAACAATGGCTAAGAAAGGGAAACTTTGAGAGAAACTGAATCTCTTTTAATATCAGGACAAGATAATACCATAAGGACTGATTATATCAAGACAAAAATGGATAATACGCAACAGAATAGCTATATATATATATATATATATATTTCACAATGAAAAGTCTCAACTGTGCAGTTATTTATGCTTAGCAACAACATAATTTCTCGCCCATTCGTGTTTATTTTTAGAGACTACCTCTCGATGATGACTCATTTTTGTTCCTAACATAGGGGAAAAAATTTTACGTTGAAATTTTTCGTTTGGTCCAATATGCATGCATAACAAATTTGGTAGTCCTTCATTAAACTGTTTTGCTTTTTATAGGGGAGAAACAGCTAAACTCACCAACCTTTGGGTGGGATTTGAGTGTAGTATATATTCATTTTCCTCATCTGTGTTCTTGTTTTTGAACAGGATGCAGAAAAAAAAAACTTAGTTCTGGAGATAAAATCCGGTTGCAACACCTTATTGCCTTGGTTGTGTGGATCGGATAATTTTTGCTTTTGACACCTCGTCATTAAACTGACTAGGTGTCTCTAAATATACCTGAGGGGATTTAACTATATACTAACAAATTCTTCCAATTATTGATATAGATTTCAGGGTCCCTCTACTTCCTAACAAAACGAAAGCAATCAACCAAGTTAATAATTGTAATTTACGCCTGAGAGCTTTCGCGTAGTCATGCATAATGCCAGAAATATAAGGTACCCATTAAGAATGAAACTCGTTAGCAATGATCTGCTAGCCGAGCGCACTGTTAAGCAAGGTGCCTTTTGAAAATTTGCTTGGTCAGGCACACAGGCAACAAATTACGGTAGTAGCTACTCTAAGTAGTCACTCATCTAAGTACTGAGTAGATTCATCACTACTTAACTCCATTGATCTAATAGGAACCAGTACTTCAAGCGAGACTTGACCGTATTTTTATGTCTTTCATTGGAAGTGATGTTTCTTGAAAGGAAACAAAAGTTTTATATCTATTTCTCGTTTACTGACTTGTATTCGTCTCAGTGCGCATGCTCATGGATTCCCACTCGTCATCTGAGCGGTGTAAAACCTTGAGAATCCCAGTTGCGCAAAATGCACAATTTATTTTTTTATGACTCAACATCAGTACCAAAATAAACTCCACATCAGAGAATATAGCTGTTTGCTTTGTAACCTGGCTGATACAACCGGAATAAAACACTCAGAAAGTAACTGGCAATGCTATTCAGTGTATTAAGGAGAATAGAGCCCGAATTGGTACAGTAGAAGTATAAAAAGTAGAATTAGGAATCTGATGTGTCTAGGTGAAAGGTGTTATTGTCTTGTGTCACATTGGTCCCCAATATACCGAGACAATTGTATTAGTGATGCGAATCTGCTGCCGTACGAACAAGAACAAAACTGATTATGGAAAACTTCAAATTCTGGACGAAACTGTTTCAAGGTGCGCTAATGATTTTGGAAAAGGCATGAACTCGGATCCATAAATTGAAGGGTAACTTGGAGAGTAAAACCAGGAGTTGGAATTCCTAAGGGAATCTGATGTGTTCAACCTCGTTTTGTTTTGCTGATTGATCGATTTTAACGGCATATCAACTCGTCTAGGGTTATTTTATGCCTAGAGGTGAGGAAATTCCACACATTGTACATTTATACTTACGTCATATATTATATCAAGTATTCCAATCAAATACAAATAATTAACTCACATTTGTATTGTTTCAAGTATTCCTGTTTGATACAAATAATTATATGGTTTCAAATTATTATTCCTTTTTGATAATCATTTGTTCGCACACGATTATATAGTTTTAAGTAACTGCTAATAATCCTTAGTAAACAGTTCTAGCTTTAAGTAACTATTCTTAATACTAATATCTTACATTCATTTATATAGTATCAAGTATTCCTATTGAATATGAATAACTTACAAACAGATCTATTTGACCCATTGATGAGATTCTAACGGGTATTATCACTCTGGGTCAAAGTGGAGCTGGGTGTAATGGTAATAGAGGAGTACTCCACTGTCAGATGTAGTTAGTGTCCTTCAAGATACCTTTTTTTTTGGGGGGGTGACCATAAGGGGATACAGTATACATATCATAAGCCCTACTGACAGGGCAGTACAGACATAGAGAAAGACATGAGATGTGAAGTGTACTGAGGAGGGAAAAGATATGTTTTTGGGGTGAGGTGATTCGTATTAGGGTTGCCAGTTTTTCGATTACAGGTTTTTGGCGCGTAGCAAATGTTTGAAACTTTTGCTAAAACAAAGATTCGACTGACACGAAGTTTTGGATACAGATTACAGCGTCTGTTTCTCAGAGTTCAAATATATTTCACGGAAGAACAAAACTATTCCTAATTGTCAAAATCTTAATTAATGACGACAGATCTTTCGACAGTGGGGGGGGGGTCACCGTAGTCTTGTAGCTAACGAGCTGGACTCCGAGTTTGAACTCCGTTCATTTCTGGACTAATGCCCCTTGGGAAAAGTACGAATCCCTTTATTCGCCCCCCACCCAACTTTGAGTGAAATAGTGCCGTTACTATTCTTCTACAAGGCTGGTTTTGGCATTAAATAATCCTCGAATGTTAATATGCCTTTAAAAAGCAAAGAAACCAACCTTCTTTCAGAAAGAAAAGAAATTATTTTCTTTTCATGTTCTTTTGGGATTAACTTGTCTTTTTCACGAGTGCTCTGTTTTCCTGACCTTGTGACAGACTAAGCTTAGTAAATATTTGTCAGAAATGAAAAAGAGAGAAACATAGAGTGAGAGGAACTGAAAGAGTATTTGTGAAGGGAGACAGAAAAGAGTTGGAGAGGGATAGAAAGAAAAATAAAGAGAGAGAGAGAGCAGGGAAAGCAGAGGTTAGTGAAACGAAAAATCATAGAACAAAGCAAGGAAACACTGAGATTTATGAAACTGGTGATAACTAATTAATTCACAATTAATCAAAAAATCTAATTAACAAAGTGGGTGGGGTCACTACATCTACTAGCACCCCTTCCCAACGCTCCCACGTCCCAACCTCGATTCAGAGGACTCAGCAAAGTGCAACAACTTAAAAAAAAAACTCAGTCAAACAGCAGTCCGTACGTGTCAAGCAGGTCGGCAAATAATAAACGGCGTCAGGTGGATGGTTTCTTTCTGATTTATTCAAATATACGAAAGACGGATTACCAGAAAAGGTTTTGGTCATGTCCAACATCAACCCGGAAGACGACGACACGAGTGAGACGAGTGAGTTAATTTGACTATTTTTATTTTTTGTGGTTGGAAGATTATAATCTTTGTCTCGAAGATTCTTGACTGATTTTTAAAGCGGTAACTGAATTGTTTGTGTCACTGACACTGAGCGATAAAAAGGGGTTTTCTGAGTATTTACACATTCTAAGGAGTAGAAAATCTACTCCTTAGAATGTGTAAATTGCAACAAACATCAATAGAGATACAATACTTTCTCCCCATTCTTTCTCTTTACCCACTTCTGTTCCCCTTTCCGTTTCTCTCTCTCCCCTTTCTCTCTGTCTCAAACCTTTTTTCTTTTTCTACACTTATACCTTCATTCTCTCTCTCTCTCTCTCTCTCTCTCTCTCTCTCTCTTTTATATATATATATATATATGTGTGTGTGTGTGTGTATATATATATTCATTGGAAGGATAACGTCATCTGAATGAATTTATCATTGAATAAAATGACATCTGCACGTGACAAAGAAAAACGTGCTTATATATATATATATATATATATATATATATATATATATAACACAACTCTGAGAAACATGAAATTATGCACACTAGAAGTCCATGTGGTATGTTTTTTTTATGGCGGGGGGTTGTATACCTACTCAATTGTATTAGCATCGAGCATTTTTCTAACTTTTTCATTTCCATTTATCTATAAATCTGTTGCCTCATCCTTAATCGACCGTTCTTCGTTATGTTGGCTGTACTTTACGGTTGGTCAGCGTCCATCTCTTCACTTCACCTCTCTTTTGGTCGGTCGTCTAAGAACAACTGGTGCCAATCTAAGACAACGAAATAAGACCAAAGATATTTGACACTAAACCTTCACGTTTTTTGGTCTTATTCGGCACCAGTTGTTCAAAGGTCTTCTCTATTGAGATGATGAATGACAACGCAACCACAATTTTATGTGAATGTTTTACTTTTTATTTGTTGGGGATTTTTCAGTCATTACCTGCTTTGACCAAACGGTGGATCAGTGAGAACAAGACTCGCGTTAAAAGTTTCATACAACCTTCTTTCTAACTCAAGAGCCGTTTTGGTCTCCTGAATGAAACGATCCAATTAGAATAGCGGTCTCAGATGGAGTTCGAGTTCAATAGTTGTCACTCATACTGGTTAACACACTGTATTTTCCATACGTTAAACGGCTCATGACTAAATTTGAATGCTACAAAACATCAAAAATAAATCTCACCAATCTAATATTCAAAACACATACACACACAATTTTATAGGAACAAAATTATAAGAACATCTTTTGGATAGTTGGTATGTCATCCCCGATTAGGGTATGTCGAACAATTATCATCTGCAAATTTTTGCGAAAATGTATCTTCATAATTATTTCAAAGGGATAAACACTTCATACTAAGATATCCATTTTTTTAACCATGTAACATCATATAACAGCTTACTGAATTAGTCCAGCAGAATATATCTTTCAGTTTGATTCTAATTCGAATTTATTGACAAGTGGGTAGACTATTCACCAATGGCTCAGGATACCAGGGTTCAATGCCGGGTCGAATCATACCAAAGACTCAAAAAATGGCACTTGATGCTTCCTTAACACTCAGCATTATAAGGTACGGATCAAGGACAAAGTGGGACAATCCAGGGAAAGGAGTAACGCCCTCCTCTACATCTCGGTGTTGTAGCTAATTAAAAGGGAGTTTTCACGCCGCTCTCGACTACGATATATATATATAATCATGAACATGTTTATAACATCTGTAGTAGGGTCAGTTTGTCCAAAGCTGAACTTGCTAGTCATATGCAGTGTCATAACAGCTTACTCTCGAAAACACGCTTTAAAAAGTAACTCGTGTCAATTCTGTGACGAAGAATGCAGGTCTGTAACTAGTTAATTATGAGAGTGCACGGGGTAAATGAAAAAGGAAAAGATGCTACCCTTGACCCGTACCTTATAATGCTGAGTGTTAAGCAAGGAGGTATCAAGTACCATTTTTAAAGTCTTTGGTATGACGCAACTTGGGATTGAACCCCAGTCTCCCGGGTCATTGGCGAACACTCCACCTACTAGACCAATCGAATAAAGATAATCATTTGCAAGCAACAATAGCTTAAAGTAACAATTCTTAACTTAAATAATTTGCACATAGTTATATGGTTTCGGGTATTGCTATCTAATACAAATAATTTTCAAACAGATCTATTTGACTCATAAAAAGGACCTTAACACTTCCCACTATTTCGGGTCAGAGTAGACCTGGGTTCAATGGTAATAAGGGATATTTCACATTTCCCAGAGTTCCAGAACCGGAGCCTCACCACAAAATGTCATAATTATGTCGCGCTGCCTGACCCTCTCTCGCCACCCATCTCTAACGTCCATCACTCCTGGTTGGTCTTCAAGGTTACATCCTGTATCGGCACAGATCTATTGTGTATCGGTTCTAGCTAGTCGTCCTGCCTTTGCTCGTCCAATGTGGTGGGGTCCACAGGAGTATGTTGCTTATTAGTTCGTGCTTACTTCTCCAGTAGTGTCCCGCATGTCTGGTTCGTCTAACTTCGATAGTTTTCGTGACGGGTGGTAGGTGGCCGTATAGCTGCTGTTTTGTGGAGAGTTACCTCCAGGACTTGTTCAATATTGCACGCAGCATTTTTGTGTAATTGTCGCCAGACTTTTTCTCCGTACGTTTAGTTAGCGTCCATGGAGTGCATCCATATAGTAGTATCGATACGACCGCCGCTCAGAAAAAACTGCATTTTATTTTATCGGTCAGGTCTGACTTCCATAGGACCGATAGCCTATTGATAGCTGTCCATTCCTTTCCTTGTCACATGTTGACGTCTTCCTCGGTTGATGAAACAATCGTTTCTAAGAAGGTGAACTTGTCCATTAGTTTCAGAGAACTACCATTTAGTGTGGAGATGTCGCCTCCTTGATTAAAGCACATGTATTCCGTCTTGTTTGCGTTGATATGGAGGCTGATGCCCGTAGCTACTCGTTCCAGACTATGTAACAGGGTTTCAGCTTTGGCTGGTATATTTGCCAGAGGCGCTATGTCATCAGCGTAGTCCGCGTCGGTAATAGTTTGTGCGGGTATCTTCTGCTTTTTTCCTTTGCCAGCTTGGAACCGTTACCTTTCATTATGTCTATAGACATTCTAAGCACGTAGTCTAGTTATAGGGCTAATGTCTCTTTGTAGCACACCTGCTACAATGTCGAAGCAGTCTGTGTCTCCATCCGGAGAGCGGACTTTTACTTTCGTGTCTTTAGATTGCATCATTAGGGCTGCAACGGTTTCATTGGGTATGCCGTAGGCGAGAGGTATTTGCTCCATCTTCCCTCTGTGTATGGAGTCACAGCATTTTTTGTAAGGTGGGGTCATCTTTCTGCGGGAGATATAATCCATGTATTATGGGCCCTGCTAACAAGGTTAGAAATCGAAAGCGATTTATCTCATAATTTTTTATTGATTAAATTCATGCAATTATTATGCATGTATACCAAGGAATTTTCACTGGCATGCGCGCTCACACACACACACACACACACACACACACACACAAATATATATATATATATATATATATATATGAGCGAAGTAATCAGTATATTAATTACGTTCGGCAAGTCATTTATTTGCTAGTCTTTCTCGACTAAACCTACTCCTCTCTACCCTATCATACGGTAACTTTCTTTTGTCTTGTTTTGACGCAAGACATTAATTTCCCTTCTGAAGCAATACCAGATTTTTTATTCTTATCTACAAAGAACATTTTATCCAATCAAAGAAAATTTAGCTAATTATTTTAACCTTTTGTTGTCTAATAATCATCCGAATTAATTAGATTTTTGCTTCTTTGCTAAGTCTGACATATAGCCACAACAAAAGGGCCCCTAAAGGGGCTTGTACTCGAAATTGATTATAAGACTTTATATCAAATCTTTTACTTACAGGTGGCTGTCACGTAATGTCTCTCAAATTAGCCAATAAGTGTTTTCTTTAATCATATAACTCTACTGGACTTTCTTGAGGGCAGGACGTAACAAAGTTTAATGTTCGATGAACAAAACATTTTCTCTTCCAAAAACATTTGAATTATATGGGGGGAGTCCTAGTAGAGTAATAACTAAAGTACTGGACTGCAGCTTCAAAGTAAGCGCGTTCGAACTCCAATCGCACTATTACGTTCACTTTCGGACTAATGCCCTTAAGAAGGGTATGAACTCTTTTATCATCTCCAGCTATGAGCTAAATAGTATCACAGCTGTTCTAGCTGAATTGCTCTGGTATTAAATAACACAGGAAAGTTGATATGCCATTAAAACAGAGAAATCAAGCCAATCTTCTTTCAATATCTACTTAGTTTGGCACAAGGATAGATTCATTCTACTTCTACCTTTCCCTCTTTATCCACCTCAATCTGTCTCATATCCTGCATGCTGAAAATAGCTGACTGATTCACTAAGGGCTTTCCAGTGTTTCTTTACTTTACACCGTATGTTTAAGTACGAATAGCGTAACAGTTATCATCGTAGAAAATTAGTTCAAATCCTGGACGAGGTAATTAGCGTTTCATTTCGTGCTAATTCTCTTAAGAAAGGCATGAACCCTTCTATTTTCTTCCCGGAGGGCTATGCTCTTTTGCTTTTGTTTTATTAGTCTAGAAGGAGGAAAACTTTGAACACTAATTCGCAGAAATTTAAAATATTGACCTTGTGTCTTATCCTGCTTAGAATTGTTTCACCATTTCTTTTTTTTCTTCCTCACTTTGTCTTCTTCTTATTCATTTTCTTCTTTTTTTTCTTTTCTCTCCAACCTTTTCCTACTAACCATTTACTTTTTGTTCTACCGCTTCTTTTTTGTTCCTCTCCATTCTTCCACCCCTTTCGTACCCGAATTTTCATGAGCAAACCTGAATGTAAAAGTGTACTTTCTGGGTTTTTCAATTTCTATTTCTTGCTAATCATGACGTAATCCTCT
>CAUZXS010003740.1:0-10000 GCA_963585895.1 Sepioteuthis lessoniana
CCCAAGAACATCACTGACGAGGCGATTCTGTGCACTTTTTTTTTTTTTCTTTTTTTAAGTGTTTGACTACATATATATACATTTATATATATATATATATATATTTATATATACGTATATATATATATATATATATATACATTTATGTATATATATATATATATATATGTATACATATAAAATTAACTAAAATCACGAGTCGTAAATCTTCTACTAAAGTTTCACCTTATTGCATCATCAGGAAGCCTTGTTGCGGAGCCGATAAATATGTCGACCTCGCAAATGAATTATGTGAATGAGGAACAGCCAAAGCAATAGGAAGGAACAAAGGCGAGGTAACGATAATAACAAATGACAATTTATTTTGTCATATTTACAAGCGTGAATGTAAATGTCCGTGATGGTTGATGCTGGTCGTTGAGTACAGCTAGATGTTGGATGCTGGTAAGCTGAGGTCGGTCGAGTCGTTGAGTTCAGCTAGACGTTGGATGCTGGTAAGCTGAGGTCGGTCGAGTCGTAGAGTTCAGCTAGACGTTGGATGCTGGTAAGCTGAGGTCGGTCGAGTCGTAGAGTTCAGCTAGACGTTGGATGCTGGTAAGCTGAGGTCGGTCGAGTCGTAGAGTTCAGCTAGACGTTGGATGCTGGTAAGCTGAGGTCGGTCGAGTCGTAGAGTTCAGCTAGACGTTGGATGCTGGTAAGCTGAGGTCGGTCGAGTCGTAGAGTTCAGCTAGACGTTGGATGCTGGTAAGCTGAGGTCGGTCGAGTCGTAGAGTTCAGCTAGACGTTGGATGCTGGTAAGCTGAGGTCGGTCGAGTCGTTGAGTTCAGCTAGACGTTGGATGCTGGTAAGCTGAGGTCGGTCGAGTCGTAGAGTTCAGCTAGACGTTGGATGCTGGTAAGCTGAGGTCGGTCGAGTCGTTGAGTTCAGCTAGACGTTGGATGCTGGTAAGCTGAGGTCGGTCGAGTCGTAGAGTTCAGCTAGACGGTCGTCGCGGGCATCTGAGGTTGGTCGAGGTTGGTAGATCGATATCCCTAGTTGTGACGGTATGTTGTGGTTAACCGGGGGTGTGTCGATCTGGTTTCTGGCTCGTACAGCGGGTCGTACGTGAGTCAGGTGTTGCAGTGGTAGAACAGTCCGTAACAGCGAGTCGTTACGTGGACTGCGTGGTACCTTGCAGGAGCGTCGAGTTCGGTAGATCGACATCCTCGGTTATGACGATATGTTGGATTAACCGGGGGTGTGTCGGCCTGGTTTCTGGCTCGTACAGCGGGTCGTACGTGAGCCAGTTGTTGCAGTGGTAGAACAGTCCGTAACAGCGAGTCGTTACGTGGACTGCGTTGTACCTTGCAAGAGTGTCGAGGTCGAGGAAAGGCTAGGGCCTTGCTGGGCCCCCTAGCCGTGCGGACGTATCGGACGGGAACGAAAGCTTTGCCGTGTCAAAGCCGTGCGGACAATGGCTATGGCTAGGTTCGCGCCAAAGCCGTGCGGACGAGCGGACAAGAGCGAAGGCTTTGTCGGGTCAAAGCCGTGCGGGCGAGCGGACAAGAGCGAAGGCTTTGCCGTGTCAAAGCCGTGCGGGCGAGCGGACAAGAGCGAAGGCTTTGCCGTGTCCAAAGCCGTGCGGACGAGCGGACGAGAACGAAGGCTTTGTCGGGTCAAAGCCGTGCGGGCGAGCGGACGAGAGCGAAGGCTTTGCCGTGTCAAAGCCGTGCGAACGAGCGGACAGGCCATGAGGCCGAGGCTAAGATGGGCGTTATCTTAGCGCTGCGCAGATAGTGAAGCCGTAGCTAAAGGCTGGACCGTGCCATTAGCGCTGCGCAGCTTATCGGACAATCGGAACCGAGGTTAAGACCGGTTGGTCTTAGAATCCGTCTTCGTGTTTGCCGCCTGGCCGTCTGTTTCGACTGATCATTACTGACCAGTCAGAGATGCTCTGACCCGCAGACAGAGACCTTTTGTGGTCCTAAAAAGGACCTTTGAGCATACCTATGTAGGTGGAAGTAAGGCAGGTCTACCACGGGAAGTGGGGCCAACGCCGTAAGTTAAGGTGGATTCGACCGCACAGAATGCGGGATTCCTCCTTAATGAGCTTCGCCGGAGCGTGCTGTATTTATCATACGTCCCACCAACGTACGAATATGGCACAAGGCCGTGTTTAAGGTGGGTCCTGTCGCAGGGCCGTAAGCCAACGCGATAGGCAGTTCCAAAAATGCCTCGGACCCCGTCGGCATTCCCCTTTTCGGGGCGCCTCAGGCGCCGGGCGATAAACCCAACCCCTCCGAAGAGGGTTAAAGCCTGGGGGAAGGCCCCCTGAGGCCAAAGGTGATGTATCCAGTGGTGGAACACACCCGACCGAACCGTGCAGCACGCAACCACAGCCGGTCGAGAGCGCCCCACCACAGGACACAAAAGAACGCTCGCCAGGACTTCGCCGGAGCGTGCCATATATTTGTCGCTGCCTCCCACCAGACACGACTTGACACAAGGTCAAAAGCCCGAAGGCCGATTAAAGTGGGGATAAAGGGGAGGGGAAGGTCGGGAACGAGCCGAGACTCGAACCCTGCTTGTCAGTGCTGCTCATCGGCTCACTTAGTGCAATGTGAGCCTGATGAGGCAAGCAGTTTCACGAACCCAAATGTGGGTCCGGGCACGTATGCCAGTTTACGGCTTAAACTAGACGCTTGGTCTAGTGCCGTACAAAGGGGACAAAAGTGCAGCTCGCCCACCCGAAGGTTGCCCAGCCGAAGCTGGGGGCCTATTCGGCCCCGAGTCTGCTCTTGGTTTCGAGCACCCATCCGGCACGAATGCCAGACGGCCCAGCTAAAAAGCCGGGGGGCGTGCCTATATTTGTCGCTGCCTCCCACCAGACACGACTTGACACAAGGTCAAAAGCCCGAAGGCCGATTAAAGTGGGGATAAAGGGGAGGGGAAGGTCGGGAAGGAGCCGAGACTCGAACCCTGCTTGTCTGTGCTGCTCATCGGCTCACTTAGTGCAATGTGAGCCTGATGAGGCAAGCAGTTTCACGAACCCAAATGTGGGTCCGGGCACGTATGCCAGTTTACGGCTTAAACTAGACGCTTGGTCTAGTGCCGTACAAAGGGGACAAAAGTGCAGCTCCCCCCCCCCGAAGGTTGCCCAGCCGAAGCTGGGGGCCTATTCGGCCCCGAGTCTGCTCTTAGTTTCGAGCACCCATCCGGGCACGAATGCCAGACGGCCCAGCTAAAAAGCCGGGGGGCGTGCCTATATTTGTCGCTGCCTCCCACCAGACACGACTTGACACAAGGTCAAAAGCCCGAAGGCCAATTAAAGGGGGGATAAAGGGGAGGGGAAGGTCGGGAAGGAGCCGAGACTCGAACCCTGCTTGTCTGTGCTGCTCATCGGCTCACTTAGTGCAATGTGAGCCTGATGAGGCAAGCAGTTTCACGAACCCAAACGTGGGTCCTGGCACGTATGCCAGTTTACGGCTTAAACTAGACGCTTGGTCTAGTGCCGTACAAAGGGGACAAAAGTGCAGCTCGCCCACCGAAGGTTGCCCAGCCGAAGCTGGGGGCCTATTCGGCCCCGAGTCTGCTCTTAGTTTCGAGCACCCATCCGGCACGAATGCCAGACGGCCCAGCTAAAAAGCCGGGGGCGTGCTGTATTTATCCTACGTCCCACCAACGTACGAATATGGCACAAGGCCGTGTTTAAGGTGGTCCTGTCGCAGGGCCGTAGCCCAACGCGATAGGCAGTTCCAAAAATGCCTCGGACCCCGTCGGCATTCCCCTTTTCGGGGCGCCTCAGGCGCCGGGCGATAAACCCAACCCTCCGAAGAGGGGGTTAAAGCCTGGGGGGATGGCCCCCTGAGGCCAGAGGTGATGTATCCAGTGGTGGAACACACCCGACCGAACCGTGCAGCACGCAACCACAGCCGGTCGAGAGCGCCCCACCACAGGACACAAGAGAACGCTCGCTAGCCACCGAGCGTTGAAAAGGGCCTGTTGATATCACGAAAGGCCTGTGACACACAGCCCAGCCGCGTGAATAAGAAATTCCCTCATAAAAATGAGTGTAGCCATAAAGTGTTTTTCTAACCCGTCATAGGCTAGCGACGACTATTAGTTCTAGTCTTATCTAGTTATTTTCGGCCAAAGTGCTTTGTAAATGTTATTAGTTTTTAATTCATCCTTTTCTTTAGCTATAACGAGGTGTCAAGGTCGTTAGAAAGAAAAAGGGCTTAGTCAGTTCCGGTCGTACCCGGATATAGTTGTGTAGCTTGACATGTTTATGTTTATCGGCCGGTCGCGGCAGCCTAACTCCGACTAATGCTAAAGGAGGAAGCGCCGTCTTATATTCACCAAAAACTCACCTAGCTTAGAATTTGCATAAGAAAAAAATATATATATAAAATAAATAAATAAATAAAAAACCTTACTTTTATTTAAAAAAAAAATAAAATCTCTGAAACCTATGCCTAGTTTTAGAGCCAGTACGCCTTTTATTGTCTAGAACTATTTAACACCTCCGATCTTTGGTTTAACATATCCCTACTTTTTCAAGATACTATTGCTAGTTTCTTCTCTATGCACACTCGATGACTTCTATCCCCAGCCGTATATTTACGCCATTTCTTTATTACTTCCCATTTCATTATAGGATCTATCCCTTTGTTATCCTTGAGCTCCCACACATTACTAGATAACATAGTACTATGCCTATACTTCTCGTGTGAGAAACTCGTTTTATGGTTATAGTACCTAGTCTTAAAATCCCCTTTCATCGACCCAAAGTATATCTTTTTGTTTCTCTTATTATTCCGATCACTATATACTTCCACTTTATGCACTACACATTCTTGCTTACATTTGCCTTCCAGCGGACATCTAACCTTATCCCTACAGTTACATTTAGCAATCACCTTATTTTTCTCCCTACTTAATTTAGCTATATTACTCCTGTTTATGACATTTGGAAAGACTAACATCAATTTGGCTTTATAGTAGAGTAAGCGTGTCTTTACATTTAAAACGCATAGTTTAAGCATTATTTCACAAACAAAATATAGCATAACATTTTGTAAAATTCAGCATTTTAAATTGATAGGACTTAAAGACATACTGACCAATATTGATATATTTCTTCCAGTTGGCTCCTGAGTTCAAATGCTTCTTCTTCGTTTTGACTTTTATTTACTACTGAAATTTTAGGTAGCTTTGGAGGCGGTCTACTTGGGGGGGGGGATTCATTTCATTTTTTTTTTCTTTTTTTTCATGGTCAAGCAATTATTAATTTTTCACTTATTTAGAAGTAATATATCAAAGGGACTAATACTAAAGTGAATCAAAAGTTTTGCAATATTTTGGTGATTTGGCAGCTCCATAAGCTTTTGCCAAGGATGTGAAGGTGATTAACCACACTATACTGTGAGATGTTGAGCTCACTGGATTTGCCTCTATAGCTTGGGAACATGGCTTTGGAATCCATGGTTTTAGGTCTACTTGACCTTGCCTGATTGTCAAAGTTCTTGCAACCAGAGCAACATTTTTTGAATCATCTGGTTACTGTACTGTGATCAACTGTACCTTCATCTTTTCCACAACAAATCTTTTTGGTTGCTTCCATGGTGTTATGGGATAGTTTGAAATCATAAAGTATAAGTTCCAGAATTGCACATTCATTTGTGCAGCTTTCAAATGCATGTGTAAGCACACCAAGTACCATGATACTACCAACCACAGCAAGTATCTTCAACAACTTGAACTTCTTTGGTTATATGATATATGCAACACATACTACCAAAATATTGCAAAACTTTTGACTCTCCCAGGTGCCAATTATTTTCAACTCTTGATTTGGATATTTTAAGTATCTTGGCTATCTCCCATATCGTATGATATTTGTTAGTGTCAAGTAATGTCCTTATTTAATTATCAACTTCAATTGATCTAATTGATAATTAAATTGATGCTGTAGAGCCTCAATTAATCTGTATGTTAACAAAATATCTTAGAATCTTAACAAAAAAAAAATCATCCAATTTTATAAAAAAAAAAAAAATTTTTTAATTAAATTCACCTATTAGAAAAAAAAAACTTGATGCACTATTGTACATTCATGTTTGCCTAATAAAAGATAGATTTGCACTGAAGAAAAAAGCAAAAGTTAGAGACATTATAAAAATGAAAAAAGTCATCACAGACAGGTATAGTTTATAGAGAGCAGAAAAAAAACCCCAACAAAAACCATGATCTACTGATTACTGCATGAACCTGCATGAGTGTGGTGACAGGGTTGAGATGAATTAATGTAGATACTTTTTAAATATATAATTCAGTCAACATATATAGACTGCTTAATTGCATTTTATAAAAGTCCAGCCTCTTAATACAAAATGCTGTCCTGCCTTCTCTAGGCAAACTTATTCAAGTACTTAGAAAAAACAAATTTTCACTTGTAATTACTGAATTTTTTAACAAGCATTAAAGACTAAGAAAAGGTGATTTGCAGAATATGAAATACATGAGCATTATATATATATATATAAAATGCTAACTGGAGGAGAATGGGAGGTGACATCACATGATTTAACTTGATTCTTACTTTGCATGCATGCAATGTATAAAGAAAAACAAAATCATCTGGAACAGCTGAATTGTGCTTCAAAATATTGCAAAATTTTTGACTCCTAATGCATAAACAGATATCTTTATTACATACTCATAAATACATGTATATATTTTTTCTCTCCAGAATATTTATGTAAATGTATGCAATCTAATAAACATGAAAAATTATTTAATACTCTTCTACACTCAGTTGAATTGTACTAACCTTTTGTGTTAAGGGAAATACAAACACACATACATGTATGCACTTGCTGCTTAAGTGCATAATTTGTTCTGAAATGAAAGGCACATATGTTTACACTGAAGAAGTACACCATATAAAATTGCTCTTAAATCTATAGGGTAAATGCTTTCATACTAAGATACATTCATGACATAGTTAATATTATTAGCTATGTCACTAAGTCAGTACTCAACATCTGGTAAATAACAGTTCTCCTGTCAAGTAACATGTCTCACATGTGGTCTTGTGTTGATATCTGGTTCACTGCATCCACCTGACAAATACTGAATAGTAGTGGATTGGAGAGAAAGAGAGAGCAAGCTATGGTTGTGATAGGGTAATGTTGAGACCATTTAAAGAGAAGAATTTAGAGAGAGGCGTGAGGGGGGAATAAAAACCTAGGTTATAGACTTTCAGTTTTAACCTCTTATGTATTAAAGTCATTGCTTTAACAACTCCACTTTCTTATTGGTCACTCCTTCCTCTTGATATCCAGCCTCTCCAATCTTGACTTTTTCATTATCTTCAAGGCTATGATCAATTTATTTCAAGTCTTACTTCTGACACATTATGCATGCAATCACAGCCATAGACAAAGTTTCTCATTCATGCATAAATATAATTAATGCTATCCAACATTTAGATTAATATACATTATTTCATATATTAAAGTACATTTGAAAATTATATATATTCTAGAAATTTCATATGTAAGTACATAAACCCCCTCCAAAAAACTGTTGAACTGTGAATTTTGGAATATATATGCACATATACATGACTATATATATTTTGTTTTTCTTTATACATTGCATGCATGCAAAGTAAGAATCAAGTTAAATCATGTGATGTCACCTCCACAGCCTCCACAACACGTCAAATAGGAATGGGCAACATCTAACAGATTTCATGATAGAAAATAGATTAGCATGCCTCAATACAAACTACCAAAAAAGAGAGGGCAAACTATGGACATACACGTACGCAAACAATACTAAAGCTCAGATAGACTACGTCCTTATAAACAAGAAATGGAAAAATAGTGCACTGAATTGCGAGGCATACTCCTCTTTTGAGGGTGTGTCCACCGATCACCGAATAGTCACGGCGAAAATACGGTTAAGCCTACGAAAAAACGCCAAACGAACAGCGACCACCAAACACTATGACTGGGCCCTATTAAACAACAAAGATATAAGAGATAAATACGTATTAGAATTAAGAAACAGATTCGAAACACTACAAGAAAAGACGGAAAAAAGTACACCAAACGACGAATATGAAAATTTCGTCAATGCACACCTCGAGGCAGCAGCAAAATACATTCCAACAAAAATTAAAACTAAATATAGAGTCCCATGGGAAACTTTAGCGGTGAGAGAAAAACGTGCACTAGTGAAAACAGCCTCCAAAAACTATCGAAAAAACCCAACAAACACAAATGCCTTAAAACTAAAAACGGCACAATATCAATTAGCAGGCATATATATAAAGGAACAGACAGAATACATTCAAAATCAGATAGATAAGATTAGAGACTCGGTGGAAGATAGACAATCTAGAATAGCCTGGCAAACAATAAACGAAGTGAGCAGAAGAAAGAACACAGCCAAAGCAAAACTAAAAGCAGCAAACCAACAAGAAAGAATAAAACTGTGGAAACAGCACTTCGAAAACTTACTTGGAAACCCACCAAAAATAACGCATGAACCAATCACCAGAATAATTAGCAAACAATTAGACATTAAACTAGGACCGTTCACACAAGAAGAACTCGACTCGGTTCTCAGAAAAATTAAAAATCGGAAAGCTGCAGGGCTGGACGAAATTCCCCCAGAAGTATGGAAGACCAGACAATTCGACGACATACTGCTCCGCCACTGCAACGCAGTATACAATCAAAATCCGATAGATAGATGGATGAAGGGATGCATACTCCCCTCCCCTAAAAAGGGGGACCTCGGATTAGCCAAAAACTACCGAGGCATAATACTTACATCCATAGCTGCCAAAATCTACAATGCCCTACTACGAAACCGAATAGAACCCAAAATCGACAACATACTTAGAAAAAACCAAAATGGCTTCCGAAGAAATAGATCCACGACCTCACAAATATTAACCATCCGCAGAATCCTTGAAGGTGTACGGGCAAAGAACCTACAAGCGACATTAATATTTGTCGACTTTACCAAGGCTTTCGACTCCATTCACAGAGGAAAGATGGAACAAATCCTACTAGCGTACGGCATACCTAAAGAAACCGCAGCGGCAATAACGATTCTCTATAGAAACACTAAAGTAAAAGTACGATCACCGGATGGAGACACAGAATACTTTGACATTGTAGCAGGAGTACTACAAGGGGACACGCTGGCCCCGTACCTCTTTATCATTTGTCTAGACTACGTACTTAGAACATCGATTGACAAAATCAAAGAGAATGGCTTCGAACTGACGAAGAAAAGAAGCAGAAGATACCCCGCAACAACAATTACCGACGCCGACTACGCCGATGACATAGCGATACTGGCAAATACACCTGACCAAGCCGAAACTCTTCTGCATAGTTTGGAACGAGCAGCAGCAAGCATAGGCCTCTATGTTAATGCACACAAAACGGAATATATGTGCTATAACCAAACGGGAGACATCTCCACTCTAGAAGGAACCCCACTTAAACTAGTAGACAAATTCACGTACCTAGGAAGCAGCGTCGAATCAACCGAAAAGGACATCGAAACGAGGCTAACGAAAGCATGGACAGCTATCAATAGGCTATCGATTATATGGAAATCAGACCTAACCGATAAAATGAAACGCAGTTTCTTCCAGGCAGCGGTCACATCGATACTGCTATATTGATGCACTACATAGACGCTAGCAAAACGGCTGGAGAAGAAACAAGATGGCAATTACACAAGAATGCTGCATGCAATCCTGAACAAGTCCTGGCAGCAGCACCTCACAAGACACCAACTGTACGGCCACCTGCCCCCTATCACGAAAACTATTCAAGTTAGACGAACCAGACATGCAGGACACTGCAGGAGAAGCAGAGATGAACTCATAAGAGATGTACTCTTATGGATCCCCACACATGGCCGCGCAAAAGCAGGACGACCAGCTCGAACGTACATTCAGCAGCTATGTGAGGATACAGGATGTTGT